>NW_019014393.1:249048-266790 GCF_000150535.2 Carica papaya | reverse complement strand
TGAGTGCAAAAGGAATCGAGGTAGATAGTGAAAAGGTAAAGGCTATTAAAGAGTGGTCGACACCTAAAAGTGTAAGTGAGGTGCGTAGTTTTCATGATTTGGCAAGTTTCTATAGGAGATATATAAAAGATTTTAGCACCATTGTTGTCTCTTTAACTGAAATCATGAAAAAAGATAAGAGGTTTGTTTGGGAAAAAGAACAAGAACATGCGTTTTCCTTATTGAAAGAAAAGTTATATAATGCGTCTTTATTAAGATTGCCTAATTTTGATTCAACCTTTGAAATTGAATGTGATGCCTCTGGGCTTGGGATAGGTGCTGTTCTTATGCAGGATAAAAGACCCATTGCTTACTTCAGTGAGAAGCTCAATGGTGCGCAATTGATTTATTTCACCTATGACTACGAGTTTTATACTTTGGTAAGAGCATAAGAGACATGGTAGCATTATTTGTTACTAAAAGAATTTATGATTCACACCGATCATGAATCTTTGAGGCATTGGAAAGGGCAAGACAAACTTAATAAAAGACAAGCAAAATGGGTAGAATTCATAGAGTCCTTCCCATATGTGATCCAATATAAGCTAGGAAAAAAAAATATGGTAGCTGATGCACTTTCAAGATGGTACGATCTTATCTCTATTCTTTCTACAAAGTTGTTGGGATTTGAGCATTTCAAATAATTATATGTGCATGATAGTGATTTTTCAAATGTTTATGTGGCTTGTGAACATGTCGCATTTCAAGACTTTTATAGGCATGATGGTTTTCTATTTAAAAAGGAAAAATTATGAGTGCCTAATAGTTATATTAGGGAGTTGCTTGTTCGTGAAGCACATAGTGGTAGTTTAATGAGACATTTTGGAATTGACAAAACTTTGAGCATTTTACATAAACATTTCTTTTGGCCTAATATACGCAAATATGGTGAGAAAATTTGTTCGTAGTGCATCTCATGTAGGTAAGCTCAGTCTAAAGTTCAACCACATGGATTATATATGCCATTACCCATTCCTACACATCCTTGGGTTGATATTTTTATGGACTTTTTATTGGGTTTGCCTAAGACTAGAAAAGGCCGAGACTCAATATTTGTTGTTGTTGATCGTTTTTCCAAAATAGCACACTACTTGGTGGATTATGCAATATTTCCTTGAAATTTCAAAGGTACTATCACACTTGTCAGGTGGCTAATTTTTCCCCAAGATGCAAAATGCAAACAGCATGATAATTGCCTCTCGAAAGAAACACAAACCACATGAATCAAATGGATAATTATGAATTCAAGTGGGGTACAAAACGAATTAACAATTCAAATAAATTTGAATTTTAATTAATTAACAAGAATGCTAAAGCAATTTAAAGATAACTGGTTCATTAGGTGCCTAAGCTCTGATACCACCTGACACAGGAGGCTATGGAAAGGATCGTTTCGACTCTCAGAACCACTACCTAAGGCATGCAATATAGAAACATAACCGCCTAATTAACCCCTCTCTTTACTTGAATCTACAACTATGACATCCCAAATGCTAATTAAGGCATAAAGGTGCCAGATACAGAAACAGATTACGTTTGTATGATAAAATTGTATGCAGTGGAGCAAATTATTATAAATCCCTTACCAAACTATATGAGTTCAAATTACACATATATATAACTTAGGCAAGAAGTGGAAACAAAATACAAGATATTAAAAATACAAAAGAGCCACTTTTATCATTATGTAATTAGACTCATTAGAGTGCAGGACAAGTCATGCACTCAAGGTTTGTGGATCCATGGGATCCTCATAGACTTTAAGGGGTAGGTCAACAGTCTATTTCTCACTATCTTCCTCATCTAGGGGGACATGGAAAGGGTGAACTCCATGTACTCAGTAAGAAAAATAGTATGTAAAGAACATCAGAAGATTTTAAAAGTGAATAATTATATCTTAAATACTTATCATTAGGTCATGCCAAGGTCTTTCTACTTTATGAAAATAATTTTATTTATTAAAGGAAGTATCATGTCATAGTCACATCATACTTGACAATAGAAAAATCAAATAAATTATGAAATACTCAAATATTCGTGTTATGCTTCGCGAAGCCGTTCTGACTTCCATCTCTGATGACATATATAGATTTTCGACTACCCATGTGGAATGACCAAAAAAGATATAGATAACGACAATTTGCTCAGACACATTTCTAGCTGGCCAAACTGTGGTACGACCTATGACCGCGGTCGTACCAACCATAGTAGTCCTATCAGATATTCTATAGCCACGTTAGTGCTTAGCTAAAGGTGATTGCTAATAGATATTATCGTCACTGCTCTCGTCAGAGGGTTGATACTCCACAGGGGGGCGATTCTCTCATGTCTCTCCATATCAGATGGGGGGGAAGGGGAGAACAGATACCCCTCAAAGATAAAAAGCATAACGAGATACTTGATGCATTATGTATGTTAATATAGATACATATATTTTTTTGCGGGATTTCTCATCCTTTTTTCCGTTTTCTCCTAAAAATTATTATTTTTTAATAAAAATAATAATAATAGATTATAAAATAAAAAT
Organism: Carica papaya; assembly: GCF_000150535.2. Next base: position 264,224 of record NW_019014393.1, on the reverse strand, counting down.
AATAACAAATAAAATGAAATTAAATCAAAAATAAAAATAAAATAATGAAATCAGCATAAAATTTAAATTACGAGTTTAAATCATAAATTACGATATAAAGCTGCAAAATAAATTTAAATGAGTTAAGGTTGTTTTCAGGTCCGAATAAGTAGGAGTTTTCTCAATACTAATTTAGCATGATGGCGAGTGGGGTGTTACCCCAACCACCTAAATGATATGCAAAAACAAGAACTAGAAAAATAAAATGAGGGAAAAAAGACACCACAGACTTACTCAATAAATCGATCCCAATGCCTTAGCTCGACAAAACTTTGAAAAGTTCCCTAACTTTAAAGAACTTGAAGATGCTAAAATTAGCATAAAGCTAACTCGAAAAAAAAGCTCAAAGCTTCAATATTATTTAATTCTCAAAGGTGTGATTACAAAGCTTAAACTTAAGCCTTTATAAAGACTTTTATTGACTACTTTTAATTGGAATATGATTTATAATTCATATTTATGACATCCCTTGTTTCATAAACTAACTATTAAAGTATTTTGAAATTGTTTCATTTTGGAAAATTTCTACTTTACATTTTACTTTTCTTATTTTACATTTTAGAATTATATTTTTTTTCTATTTGAATGCATGAGAAAAATCTCCTAAAATCCCCAAAAACAACCCGCAGGATTTCAAAATCCTCGAGTCTGAGATATAAATGTCGTTACATGCCTTGTGGCTTAGACGCTTAGAAGATCCCCCATTCGCGGGCACTAGCCACGCAAACAAACGGGCTCAGCTCGGGGGACTCATCCCCGAATCCAACATACAAGGCACACATCATGTCGGCAAACTTGCTAGCATGCTGGAGTTTTCTCCCCACCCATGCAACATGTTGTGCACAAAAACTTGTACAAAGATAGGCTCTACCCAAGCCTCACTGGTCAGCAGACTGCTCGTGATAGGTCGTCACCTCTCCACAACTTTTTTCTGCCACGTGGCATGTCGCGATAAGATTATACCTGCACAGTCGGCCACTTGAATGCGATCAACGACCCCCATTTCCTTCATGTAATTGGACAGATCTCGTCACCCCATGCCTTCCTACTTCAGTCTTTTTTTTTTCTTTTTCTTCACTTCTCTTTACTCAATCAAAGAGAAGAAATTAGAGCAAACTTAGAGAGATTTGAGAGTGAAGCCTGTGAGGATTTTTGAGTGAGTTCTAAGAGAAGACTTTGAGGACTACAGTTGCATCCTCTTCTATTGCTACACCCGATGCAAGCTTGCTTCCACACATCAGTCCTTCCTTCCCTGAGAGGTAAGGCTCATCCCTTTTGTTTACTTGTTTTCCCTTTTTCTTAGCTTTTCCTTTGGTGATCTCTCTTATCTCACAACAACCTTTTTTGTTCGAGCCAAGACATAGATAGACTTGGTATTGTGAAAACCATCCTCCACTTTTAGGACACCTTATTCTGTTTAGAACCTCCATCACTGTCTATAAAAAAGATAAGTAATGAGGTATTGATTCAACTAATTTTAATGGCCTTTTTATAGTTTTAAATCGATAAAGCACCTTAGACCCACATGCATGCGTGTTCTTTAGTTTAGTAATGAAATTTTATTGATTTTCTTTACAAACATGTTTATCGAGTGTTTAAATGATGATGGAATGTTTGAGATTAATTTTGAAAATATTGAACTATCGAAAGAAGATAAAAAAACATACAAGAAAGGCCATCTACCTTTGCCCAACGATGTGAGGCACAGATGTGCCTCGACAGACTACACACAGCTATGCCGTGTAACTAGTCTGTGCAGGACACTTTTCAGGCACACGCAAGTGCCAATATAGGGCCCCCAACATGCTGAGTTTACATAGCAACTGCACACATTACATGCACTGTTAGGCAAGCTCGCGTGTAGAGAGAGCTCGATGTGTGGGACGTGCACACATGCACATAACTAGATGGACACGCCTCAGTGCCGAGATAACACCCCTTGTTTACCTAACTCACCATTAGAAAAGAAAACCATTTATTTAAATATCAAATAGAACGTTAGCACAGAAAATCAAATGGACATATATCATGCCAAATAATAGAGAAAATCAAATAACTCATAAAATGCACAGATTTTTTGTGTCATACTTTATGAAGTCGTTACAAACTTTCATCTCTGAGAGCATATACAGATTTTTGACTTCCCAAGTAGAATGACCAGATCAGATATAGATACGATAATTTTCTCAAGCCCACTTTCGGCTGGCTAAACCATGGTATGATCTATGACTACGGCCATACCAACCATAGTGGTCATAACGGATATCTATAGTCATGACATTACTTAACCATGGGTGACCCCTATAGATAGTGTAATATCACTCTCGTTATAGGGCACGCCGTCATTCACTGGGAGCAGTAGTCTTACGTCTTTCCAGACTAGATAGGGGAGGGAGAAATAGATGCCTTGAAGGGCAAGGGGAATAGATACCCCTCAGAGATAAAAAGTCTAACGAGATACTTGATATAATATGCATGTCAATACAGATACACTTTGGACCATACAAGCTTCATTCCACCTTGCTCTTTTTTTTTTCTTTTTACTTTTACTATTATGAACTACATATTACATATATTACATGTAAATTCATCAAGTGTTAGTAATTCACATATCATACTTGAAAATTAGAACAATTCGACTCATTTGAACACAAAGGCATGCAAACAAACAAAATAACAATCATATTAAATTTATTTATCTAAAAATGCTTCTTAAAACATTGAAGGTAATACTAGATTCCTTATAGAAACCTTGATGTTTTCTTCTTCATCGTTTTTCCTTTCTTCTTCTTCTTCTCTCACTAAGTTACTATCTATCTCTCTCTCTCTAAACCTTTGAAAAATCAAAGAAATGGAAGTGTGGAGAGGATGGAAAGAGGAAGGCCAATTTATAGAATTTTGGAATAATTGGATTCATGTGAAGTGACTAAATCTGGTGAAGAGAGAGGAGAAAATATTCTTAGCACGAAAAACAAGGGAGGAAAATTTCCTTCGCCAGTGGCAGCGGCGTGCTGCAGGCTAGCCTGCAGGCGCACAAGCCTGTTGTCATGCATGCAGGGCCCAGGTGTACTAGGCACCACGTGCGCAGGCCCCATGCGCATAGGGTCTGTTCGCACAGGCCTGCTAATCGGACGACGCGTGCACAGTGTGCAGTTCTAATCCGTGCGCGAAGTGATGCACGGATGGCCTGCCTGCTCACAACACGATGCGCGCTCAGGTTCTTAACCCCACGCCGTGCGCTATGCGCACGTCCCATGCATTCGTGCGTGTGGATGGGATGTGCGTGCTGTGTGCACGCCCCGTGGCCATTGTGTGCACATGCGCGCATGCACAGTACCCAGCACCCGTGCAGGCAAATTGCTTCCTCGCGCGATTTTTCCTGCCAAATGCATTTCGCCGTTTTTCGATTTTTTTAATAATTTTTCCTTTGAAATAAAATAAAATATTTTAAAATAAAGTAAAAATAAAATAAATAAAATAAATAAAAATAAAAATAGATTAAAATTAGGAATCTCGAAAAATGTTAAACAATGTAAATTAATTTAAGTTTAAGGTAGCCAATGGCCCAAATAAATAGAGTTTCCAAATCAGTTTAACATAGTGATATGAGGGGTGTTACATGGCTGGTGAGCCACTGCTGGTAAAGGAATTTTTTCTCTGTTTTTTGCGTTGCCGTCGCGTCGCATCAGTTAGTCATCTTCCACTCAACTCTCTCTCTCTTCACTAGATTTTTCCACTTCGCATAAATTCGACAGTTTCCATTTTTTATAAATAGCAACCTCTTTCTTCCATTTCCTCATCACTTCCATTCATTCTTCCATCTTCCAAGAGCTTAGAGAGAGAGGGAGTGATCTAGAGAGAGAAGGAGAAAAGAAGAAGAAGAACTGTGTAGGAAACTTTAAGGTTTCAGTAAGTAATTTAGTATTTCCTTAAACATCTTAAGGAATATTTTTAAAAAATTAAAATTATGATATATTTGTGTTTTCCATATTTCATGTTTAATAGTTCTAATAAAGTGATTTGTTCTTGATTTCAAGCGTGCTTTGTGATTTTATAGGCATTTGATTATTTGCATATAAATTAGATAATATGAATCTGGTGATATTTATCTAAAAAATATAATAAAAAAAAAGAAAAGAGAAATAAAGAGAAGGAGAATGAACCTGAATGGTCTGAATAATATATGTATCTATATTGGCGTGCATAATGCATCAAGTGTCTCGTTAGGCTTTTTATCTCTAAGGGGTATCTGTTTCTCCCTCTCTCATTCGGTCGGCAAAGATGTGAGAGGATCTCTCCCTGTGGATGATGACATACCCACTGATGATAGTGGTGATGCGAATATCTATTAGGGGTTTCCTTTGGCTAAGTAATATCGTGACTATAGAATATCTTATAGGACCACTATGGTTGGTATGACCGTGATCATAGATCATACCATTATTTGGTAAGCCAGAAATGTGCATGAACAAATTGTCGTTATTTGTATATACTCTGGTCATTCCACATGGGTAATCAGAAATTCATATATGCCCTCAAAGATAGAAGTCGGAACCACTTCCCAAAGCGTGACACGAAAATCTGAGTATTTCATTATTTATTTGACTTTCTCTATTATAAAGTATGATGTTTGACTTTGATTGTTGTGACTATGACATGATGTTTCCTTTACTAAATAAAATTATTTTCATAAAGTAAGATAAGAACCTGACGTGACATGATAGTAAGTATTTATGATATAATTATTCACTTTTAAAATCTTACGATGTTATTTAAATATTATTTTTCTTACTGAATATATGGAATTCACCCTTTCCATGGCTCCCTAAGATGAGGAAGATAGTGAAGAACTGACTGCTGACTTACCCCCTGAAGTCTATAAGGATCCCGTGCATCCATAAACCTTGAGTGCATGACTTGTCCCGTACTTTGATGAGTCCAATTGCATTATAATAGAAGTGGCCCTTTTGTATTTTTAATATCTTGTATTTTGTTGCCACTTCTGGTCTTAGTTATATATATGTATAATTTGAACTCATATATTTTTGTAAGGGATTCATAATAATTTGCTCTGCTGCATACAATTTTTTCAGGCATTCGTAATCTATTTCTGTATCTAGCACCTTTATGCCTTAATTAGCATTTGGGATGTCATAGATGGTATCAGAGCAGTTACGCAGACCAAATCCCTTACAACTAAGTTGTAGGTAGAAAGACCCTTAGGATATCTAGGAAAATAAGTCATTTTTTTCCAAATTAGACCACCAACTCGTGTCTTCCCTTCCATTCTTTTATAGGAATGATGCAAGGAAGACCCAAGGTGCAGGATCGTCTAACCAGGGCTGCATTTATTAAACTCTTTCGAGCTATCCAAAGATTGACCGCAACCATAGGAAAGAACCAAAGCAACCCTTGTCAACACCTTGCCACAGAATACCAAATAACCGAAAGGTCCATCTCTTACAGCAAGCAAAGTTTAGTAAACTTAACCCATAACACTTTAAAGGTGACCCTGACCCCTAAATAGTAGAAGCCTGGATCTTACAGATAGAGAAGGTTTTCTCTATCCTAGATCTAACCGAGGAATAGAAAATTTTCCTAGCAGCCTTTATACTGATTGGTGAAGCAGAACACTGGTGGTGACTTTTTCAAATAAAGAAGTCCTACCTACCCCTACCACCTGGAAAGTTTTCATGGATGCATTATTAGATAAATTTTTCCCAGCCTATGTCCAAGAGAAGAAAGAGGGGGAATTTCAGGACCTCCGCTAAGGAAATCTTACAATTGCCCAATGTGCAGTCCGATTTGTCCAACTGTCTAAGTTTGCTCCTTTAATGGTCACCCCTAAAAGTTATAAGGCTAATAAGTTACTGAAAGGCCTTCGTGCTGATATCTATGATCGGGTTGTGATGCTGAGACCTAGCTCATATACCGAGGTGCTAGAACATGTTCAGTTGGTTGAAGATCTCATCTCTACTAGGCACTAATGCATTGCTAGAGTCCGTACCCAACAACAACTACCCTAACAACCCAGAAAAAGATTACCCAACCTAGTAAGTAGCTACCTGAATAAACAAACCCGAGTTGTCCTCCCCCCTGCTCTACCTCCACCTACTAGATAGCCTGTCTGACCTTCCCAACCATATCAGCATTGCAGTCGCTCACATGGTGATTTACCCTATTAGTATATCAATCACGCTCTTTATTAGTGCAGAAGCACCCAACATCTTATGAAGGACTACCCTCAACGGCTGAAAGAGGTGGCTAGACTTGTAGCCTAGAGTCGTGTGTACCACCTAGATGAACCTGGTGCCCTCCCCACTCCTGCCCTTATCTAGGATATACTTTCTACTCATGATACTTTTACCAAGGCTTTAATCGATACAGGTGTTATCCACTCTTTTATCTCTTGTGTATTTACTTGTAAATTCGATATTAGGCCTATACCTTTGAAAGAAATATTAATTGTAGAGACTCCCTCTTGGGGATTATTAGAATCTTACTGTGTATATAAAAAATTTATGATAAAAGCTTCAGAAATAAACATATTTATAGACTTAATACTCTTAAATTTCTTAGGGTTTGATGTTATTCTAGGAATGGATTGGTTGGAAAAATATAGAGCAATTCTTGATTGCGAAAGTAAAGTTGTAACCTTATGAACTCCGAAAAAGAAATAAAAATCTATTTTTCCTAACAATTGAATAAACAGGAATATGGATGATGATCCTGCTATGTACTCTATTCCTATTATTTGCAACTTTTCAAAAGTTTTTCCCATCGAATTACCTAGTCGGTACCTCCTTTGCGAGAGGTATAATTTTCTATCAAACTGCTTCCTAGAAGCCAACTAATTTTAAAACCTGCCTACTGCATGAGTCATGTTGACCTTACAACATTAGATAACCGACTTTTTGAGCTTCTTAGCTAGAAGTTTATTCGCCCCAATCACTCCTCGTTGGGGTGCTCTAGTGTTATTTGTGAAAAAGAAGGATGGCTCCCTCAGATTATGGGTAGACTACCAAAAACTCAGCTGAGTAACAATAAAGAGCAAGTATCCCCTACCTCGAATCAACGACCTTTTTGACCAATTACAAGGAGCCACAATCTTCTCCAAGATTGATCTCACATCGGGATACTACTAGTTGAGAGTCAAAGAAAAATATATTTTAAAGACTACTTTTTGGTGTAAATACGACCTGTACGAGTTCAAGGTGATGTTGTTCGGGTTAACTAATGGCCTTGTTACCTTTGTGGATCTCATGAACAGCATTTTTTGGCATGCACTAGATCAGTACGTCATTGTATTCATTGATGACATCTTAGTATACTCCAAGAGCTTAGAAGAACATGCAGTCCACCTGTCTGAAGTGTTGGGGACACTTCGACGGAACTAGCTATATGCTAAACATAGCAAATGCTCCTTCTAGTTTATTTGCTCCTTCTAGTTTTAATGAGTTTTCTTTCTTGGTCACATAATTTCAAGTGAAGGAGTTTCCATTGGTCTAACCAAGGTTGAAATGATGATCAACTAGAACCCGCCAACCAATGTAGTTGAGGTACGTAGTTTCCTTAGCTTAGTAGGTTATTACCGATGATTCATCAACGAATTTTTTAAGATTGTTGCTTTGTTGACTCGACTCACTCGAAAGGGAATACATTTTATCTGGGATTTCAAATGTGGTTAAAGCTTCATTAAATTAAAGCGTTGTCTTACCACTACTTCAGTGTTGATTCTCCCTAATAACACTAGAAGATTTTAGGTTTACTGTGATGCATCTTATGTTGGTTTAGGATGTGTTTTGATGCAGTATTGTAGAGTGGTCACTTATGGATCCAGACAGTTTAAACTCCATGATCGAAACTACCCTACTCACGACCTGGAATTGGCAGCCATCGTCTTTGCTTGAAGATATGGCATCATTACTTGTTTGGTCAAACCTTTAAAATTTACACTGACCATAAAAGTTTAAAGTGCATCTTCTCACAGAGGGAGTTGAACATGAGCCAGAGACATTGGATTGACCTCCTAAAGGATTATGATTTCAAGATAATCTACCATCCCCGTAAAAAGAATGTAGTCGCTGATGCACTAAGCTGAAAGGAGTCCGCAATTTTGGCCAAAACCATGGCCTCTAGTTGGAAGTTAGTAGACACTATACAAGCACTCTGCCTCAACCACTATGGCAACGGTACCTATCTTGCTCAGATCCAAGCTTTGCCTGATCTTTTCATGAAGATTTAGGAAGCTTAGTCCACAAACTAAAAAATCACAAAAAACTTAAGTTTTTTTCTGAAAATTTTCCTAATTTCAGACTCTTAGATGATGGGTTATGTAAATTTCAAAACCGAATTTAGGTCATTGTTGCTGTCAGAATGGATGTTCTCAAGGCTGCTCATGCTTCCAAACTATCTATCCACCCAGGAGTACCAAGATATGTCAGAACTTAAAGCATCAATACGGGTGGCTAGAATGAAGAAGGAAATTGTTTACTATATCTTTTGATACCTTACTTGCCAGCGAGTCAAGGTAGTACACCAGAGAGCCGACAGTTTGTTACCTAGGACCTATTCTAGTTGTAATGCTGTTTGGGTCATCATTGACAGACTAACCAAGACCGCCCATTTCTTATCCATCAGGACTACTGACTCCATTAGTAAATTAGCCTACCTTTATGTCAATGAAATTGTTCGACTCCATGGTGTTCGCTCATCCATTATATCTTATTTGACCCTCGATTCACCTCCCACTTTTGGGACAGCTTTCAAGAAGCACTGCTTATCATCCCCAAACTGATGGTCAGTCTGAATACACTATCCATACATTGGGAGACATGTTGCGCACTTGCGTCCTTGACTTTGGCAATAACAAGTATGAGTATCTTCTCCTGTGTGAATTTTTTTATAATAACAGTTATCATTCTAGCATTGGCATGACTCCATATGAAACCCTATATGGTAGGCCCTGTCATTTCCCAACTTGCTAGAGCGAAGTTAGAAACCAGCGGTAATTGGGACCAGACTTCATCTAGGAGACTATTGAGAAGGTTATGATCATATGTAGGAACTTGGCTACCGCCTAGACTCACTAGAAGATTTACACTAATAATCGCAGAAGACCCCTAAAATTCTCCATTAGAGACCAAGTCTTTCTTAAGATTTTTCCCTATAAGGAAAAAATGTTGTTCGAGGAAAGAAGGAAATTGAGTCCCTGTTATGTGGGACCTTTTTTGATCGTAAAGCGTATTATTCCCGTGGCATACCCCCTTACTTTACCTCGAGAGTTTGCAAGTCTACATGATATTTTCTACGTCTCCATGCTCAACAGGTACCACCTTGACCCTTCTCATATCATTCCTCACGATGAGATGTAGGTCTACATGATGTTTTCTACATCTCCATGCTCAATAGGTACCACCTTGACCCTTCTCATATCATTTGTCACGATGAGACAAAGGTACATGCCTATATGACTTACGAGGAACTCCCTGTGGAAATTCTTGAATGGATCGACAAAGTCTTAACAACAAGAAAATCCCTATGGTGAAGGTGCAGTGGCAACACCACACTCCAAAATAGTTCCTAGACCTATTTGAAAAAAATTTAGGGGACTAAATTTTTTAAGGTAGAGGGGATGTGACACCCCACTCGTCACCACACTATATTTGTGCTTGGAATTATTTATTTGGGTCTTAACGCAACCTAGACTCATTTAAATTTATTTCACAACTTTTTGTCCTAATCGTGACTTAACTCGTAATTTCAACTTTATGCTGATTTCGTTATTTTATTTTTATTTTTGATTTTATTTAATTTTATCTGTTCTTATTTTTATTTTATATTTTATTATTATTATTATTATTAAAAAAATAATTTTCAAGAGAAAAAAGAAAAAAGGGAGAAATCCCGCAAGAAAACACCCGCAGGAGAGGCTCGCCCACCTGGGCACCGCTTGCTGTGCACATGACCAAGCACAAGACCTACGAACTATGCGTACATCCCATCCACGCGGGGCGCGGGATCGGTCCTACAAGTGCATCTTGTCGTGTGTAGGCAGGCTAGTCTGCGTGTGTAACATCGAGTGCGAATAGGGTCGGGCACCACGCACTGTATGCATGCCATCCGCGCAGTAAGCCTGTATGAATAGGCCTCCACGTGTCAGCCTAGGCGAGGCACACTACCACCTCGGGTCGTGTGTCACCGCTCCCTTGGGCACCTGCGCTGCCTTGGGCAGTGTGCCACTACCTTGGGTGGTGAGCTGCCGCTGATGGAGGAATTTTCCCTCAGTTTTTTATGCCTTCGTTGTGTCACATCAAATTGATCATCTTTCACTCAACTCTCTCTCTTTTCATTGAATTTTCCCACTTTGCATAAATCCAACAGTCCCTATTTTCTATAAATAGGGAACCCCTTCTTTCATTTCCTCATCACTTCCATTTCATTCTTCCATCTTCCAAGAGCCTAGAGAGAGAGGGAGTGATCTAAAGAGAGAAGGAGAAAAGAAGAAGAAGAACGTTGTAGGAAAACTTCGAAGTTTCGATAAAAAATTTAGTATTTTTTTAAACATTTTAATGAGTATTTCTAGAAAATTAAAATTATGAAGTCTGTGTTTGTGTTTTGCATGTTCCATATTTAATAGTTCTAATAAAGTGATTTGTTTTTTATTTCAAGCATGCTATGTGATTTTATAGGCACTTGATGATTTGCATGTAAATTAAATAATATGAATTTTGTAATATTTGCCTGAAAAATAAGTACAACCCAGACTCTAAAGCTTCTTAAAAGCTATCCCAAAAGTGAGAAGTAAATCAGGGGTCGTGGTTAGACATAGTGGATGAGGAAACTCCACAAAGTCGAACAATCTCATCAACTTCTAGGCAGGCTAACTTATTGGTTGAGTCCATGATTCGAATAGGCAAGAAATGGGTAGTCTATGTTAGCCTATCCACGATGACCCAAATGGCATTTTGACCAGAATAGGTCCTAGGCAAACCGATGACAAAATCCATAGTCACGTACTCCCATTTCCATTCAGAAATTAGAAGACCCTGTAGCGAGCCACCAGGTCTCTGATGTTCTACATTTATCCATTGATAAGTGAGGCATGATGAGACGTAGTCAACTATATCCTTCTTCATTCCTGGCCACCAATATTGTCATTTCAACTCCTAGTATATTTTGGTACTTCCAGGATGAATGGATAACTTGGAAGCATGGGTGGTCTTGAGTACATTTATACGTACAACAATGGAGACCCAAATTAAATTCTGGAATCTGAACAGTTCATCATCAGAGATCCTGAAATCAGGAGATTCGTCAGAAGTGAACTTTCCAAGATTCTTGATGAGTTCTGGGTTCGTGGCTTTTGCTTCCCAGATTTTCATAAAGAGATCCGGTATGGCTCGAATTTGGGCGAGATAAGTTCCCTTACCGTAATAGCTAAATTATAGCAATTGTACAGTGTCCATCATCTTCCAACTGGAGGCAATAATTTGAGCCAGCACAGCAGGCTCCTTTCAACTTAGGGCATCGATGACTACATTCTCTCTCTTGGGATGATAAATGATCTGGCAATTGTAATCCTTTAAGAGATCCATCCAGTGTCTTTACCTCATGTTTAACTCCCTTTAAGAAAAGATGTACTTAAAACTCTTATGGTCAATGTAGATTTTAAAAGTCTGACCACATAGGTAATGCCGCCATATCTTCAGAGTGAAGATAATGGCTGCCATCTCTAGGTCTTGGGTAGGGTTGTTCTACTCATGAACTTTGAGTTATCGAGATCCAAAGGCGACTACTCTCCCATGCCGCATCAAGACACACCCCAAACTAATATGAGATGCATCACAGTAAACTTGGAAGCTCCCAAAATCATCACGGAGGATTAACACAGGAGAAAAGGTGAGACGACACTTTAGTTTAATGAAGCTTTCACTGCACTCATAATTCCAAACGAAGGGTACTCCCTTTCTGGTGAGTTGAGTCATAGAGGTATCGTTGGTAGTAGCCTGCTAACCAAGGAAACTACGTACCTCAGCCACATTGGTGGGAGGACTCTAGCTGACCACTGAGTCCACATTGGACAAGTCTACAGAAACTCCTTCACTTTAGATTACATGATTGAGAAAAGAAACTTGATCCAACCAAAAGGAGCACTTGCTTAGTTTTGCATATAGTTGGTTTTATTGGAGAGTCTCCAACATTTCAGCTAAATGCACAATGTGTTCCTCATGGTTTTTGGAATACACTAGAATGTCATCGATAAAAATGATGACATACCAATCTAATGCATGTCATAAAACTCAGTTCATTAGCTCCATGAAGGTGATTGGGGCATTGGTAAATCCAAACGGTATCACCCTGAACTCGTACAACTGTATATGCATCGGAAGACAGTTTTTGGAATGTCTTCTTCTTTAACTCTCAATTGGTGATACCTGATCTAGAGATCGATCTTAGAGAAGACCGTGGCTCTTTGCAGTTGATCGAAGCAATCATCAATTTGGAGTATGGGGTACTTGCTTTTAACAGTCACTCGGTTGAGTTCCCTATAGTCCATGCAGAGTTAGAGGGTACCATCCTTCTTCTTTACAAAAAACACTGAAGCGCACCAAGGGGAATGGCTAGGGTGAATTAATTTCTAGGTGATAAGATCAAAAAGCTGACGTTTTAATTCTGCTAGCTTAGTGCAACTCATGCGATATGAAGGCTTCAAGATCGTATGGGTTCCAAGCAATAATTCGGTCAGGAACTCAACTTCACGTGGGGGAGGTAGACTAGGGAGTTCGATGGGAAAGACATCAAAAAATTGTAAATAATTGGTGTGGAACACACAATAGGATTAGCGTCCATTTTCCTATTCGTTCAATAGTTAGGAAAATAGTAACAATAACTTTTATTTCTTTTTTGGGGATCGTAAGGTTAGAATTTTAATTTCACAGTCTATTATAGATCTAGACTTTACCAACTAATCCATTCATAATATTACATAAATCCTACGAAATCTAATAGTATCAAGTTTACACATACCTCTATCCTTAAATTTTTGTCCTACAATCCTTATATACACAATGAGCTTCCAGTAGTCCTTTAGAGAGAGTTTCCACCACTATCGTTTTTCATAAAGCTTCTAGTCTAAATTATATGTTACAAGCAAATGCATAGAAAATAAAAGAGTCAGTTGAACCAGTATCAATCAAACCCTTGGCATAAGTATTATGAATAGAAACCATACCTTGTATAAGGATAGGAGCAGGAAGGACAATAGATTCATCTAAATGGTACACTCGACCTTGTGCTACAAATCGGGCTACATCTTTGGTCGCTGAGGGTAGTCTTTATGAATAGAAAGCATCCGTTGGGTGCTTTCGCACTGATAACAAGCTTTATTGATATGTTGATAAGGCAGGTCACCATGCGAGCCACCACAATGTTGATAGGGTTGGTTAGCTCGAGCAGGTAGAGCTGTCGGTGGGGGCAAGGTAGGAGGAAGGATAATTCTAGTTTATTTGTCTGGAAGGTTACTTACTAGGTTGGGCAATCTTTTTCTAAGCTATTAGGGTTGTTGTTGGGCTTGAACTCGGGGAAAGCCTTGGTGTTTCGTGAGATAAGATTTCAACCAACTAGGTATGTTCAAGTACCTCCGCATACAAGCTTGATCTCAGCATCGCGACCCGATCATAAATGTCGGTATGAAGGCCTTTGAGAAACTTCCTACCTTTTTGGCTTTTGGAGGTGACCATAAAAGAGGCAAATCTAGATAGTTAAACAAAACAGGCTGCATATTGGGCTACAGACAGGCTTCCTTGGTGGAGGTCTTAGAATTCCTCCTCTTTCTTTTTTCAAACATAAGCAGAGAAGAAGTTATCAAAGAAAGCATCTATGAACACTTTCAGGTAGTAGGGGTAGGCAGGACTTCTTTCTAAAGTCACTAGCAATGTCCGGCTTCAACATTTAACATGAAAGCTGCAAGAGAGACTTTTTGTTCTTCGGTTGAGTCTAGGACAGAGAAGAGCTTCTCTATTTATAAGATCCCGGCTTTGACAACTAAAGGATCAAGGCCACTTTCAAAATGTGGGGGGTTAAGTTTCTTAAACACCGTTATATTGTGGGAGATAGATCGATCTATGTTTTGAAATTTAGGGATAGAGGGTGGATAAGGGTTGGCCTAGTTTTGTCCTACAACTGTAGTTAATCCTTTAATGGCTCGAAAAATTTCTACAAATTTAGCCCTTGTCGGATGATACGGGGCTTCAGGTTGTTCAGTACACTTTATGGATGGTCTTCTCCGCATCATTCCTACAAAAGAACGGAAGACATGAGCTAGAGGTTTAATCTTTGAAATGACAACATATTTATTCCTTAAGTACTCTAAAAGGTTTATCTACTCTAGGCCTCAGTACAAGGGACTTGTTCCGCAAAATTCTACTCTGATACCATCTGTGACATCCCAAGTGCTAATTAAGGGAAATGAGTATCAGATACAGATTCAGAATAATGAGTGCATGATAAAATTTATGCAGCGGAACAAACTCATTACAAATCCCTTACAAATATATATAAGTTTTAATATATACATATACTAAGGGCAGAAATGGCTATAAAATATAAAACATAAGGGCCACTTCTTTCACTATCCTATTGGACTCATCAAAGTGCGGAAAAAGTCATGCACTTAGACTCGTGGACCCATGGGATCCTTATAGACTTCCAAGGGTAGGTCAGCCTATGGTTCCTCACTTTCTTCCTCATCTAGGAGGACATGAAAAAAGTGAGTTTCATATACTCAGTAAGAAAAATAGTATTAAATTAACATCGTAAGATTTTAAAAGTTAATTATTTTGACTTAAGAGATTACCATTTAACATCCTCGTTTGCCTATCTCAGTATGACCCATTAATTGATTAAGAAAATAGTACATTAAGATAGACAAGCAAACATACATCATGCCAGATAGTGGAGAAAATCAAATAAATCATGAAATGCTCATATTTTTATGTCATACTTCACGAAGTCTTTACAACTTTGATATTTGAGCGTAGATACAAATTTTCAACTATCCAAGTGGAAAGACAAGATCAGATCTGTATACAACAATTTGCTTAAGCCCATTTTCGGATAGCCAAACCATGGTAGGA
>NW_019014393.1:83258-102415 GCF_000150535.2 Carica papaya | reverse complement strand
AGAGTGAGCGAATGTGAGACATCCAAGAGTGAGCTTTTAAAAGAAAAGAGTGGAAAAAATAATGAAGTGAAAAATAAAGTGAGTTTGACAAAAGGGGCAGAATTCAAATGTGTAAAAAAAAAAGTTAGCTTGTATGCAAAAAGGAGTGATATTACCACACAATGGCATACTCTCTAAACTCCACGGCCGCAAGCTTTATTTTTTTCTCCTCCGAATAATTGTGGCACTCAAAAATAAGCTCCACCTTGCGTTCCCATTCAAGAGAAGCATTCAGATCATTTTTGCCAAGAAACGATGGGATTTTTATTTTGATGATCCCAATGTTTTTATCAAGATCGTTTCGATCCCTACCATAATTTCGTCCTTCATTGACCAAAGTAGCTTGGTCATCAAACTCTCCTCCACTTCCTCATCAAAAGGTGGTGTTGGAAGTCTTCTTGCCCTTTGATTGGTTTGGGAAGCTTCCCCTCCTATGGAATTTAACTCAC
Organism: Carica papaya; assembly: GCF_000150535.2. The sequence goes on along the minus strand of NW_019014393.1, from coordinate 101,927 downwards.
GTTGTTGTTTCTCTAGTTTCTCATTCATGTTGCCAATAGCTAGTTGAATCCTCTCAAATTGTTGTTGCATTGCTTTGAGGATGAATTCTTGATCTTTTGATGTTCTTTCACTCCCTTGTGGCTCCATTTTCAAATCTAAAATTTTAATGACAAAAAAAATAGATTGCAACTTCACAAATCACTCCCTCACGTGTTTACTCTCGTAGTATGGGCACTCGTGTTTCACTCAGTTTTGGCTTTTACCCTCTTTTAAGCTCACACTCTCTTGCTTTTTACCAATCAAGAAATCTTTTATAACTTTATACCAAAAGATCAATTCAAACAACAATTAATTATCACTATGTACTCAATTTTAATTAGAGATAATGAAGAATTCTTGAAGAAACAAGATACACGAATTCAACTCTATAAACAAACTAGAACAATCTAAACAATGGAGAGCACATACTTGATATAGAAATAAGTGTATGATGATTTTTATGTCAATTAAGAAACAACTAATCAATATTATTATCTCAAGATGTAGTAAGAAGCAAATGAGCAGAAATATTAAATGAAAACTAAAAGATGCAAGAAAAAAAATGGTGAATCTAGAATTTAATGTACGAAACTTGTAATTCTTTAATAGAACCACAAATTGTCACCCAAAACATTCAAATTAAGTGAAACAAATAGTTTTGGATGAAAACAAACTCAATTGAGATGAGTTGTTTCCAAACAACCCCAAAAATTATACAAACAATCTCAACCAAACAAACATCCTTGAAACGAGTTTTCCTTTTAAATTTTAAATATATTTGAATGTTATATGAGATAAATAAAAGGAAAATAATAACAGGTGTTTCAATTACACAAGATAGAATTGGTTTAAGTGTGTTTTGCACAATTAAGCAAAATAGGCTAATTTGATTTTTTTTTTGCTGAATGTAAATTTGTCTTTTTTTTTTTTGCAAGAAATAATGAAAATAAAGACAATACAATAAGGATAGACATTTTTACTTGGTGAACTAATGCTCTGATACCAAATGATGCGGAACCGCAAGACCCTTACTTGAACCTTAGAACTCTTCAATCGGTCTAGAACATAATTTAGATCACAAGTAAAAATAAATCAAATTTAATCAATCACCCAAATGGTGGAAGTTAAATAGAACCCAAGAAAGATAAATGATATCCCTTGAACCCAATCTAAACAAGTACCATGAACAATTGAAATAGGAAATCAAAATTGAAATACAAGTCATAACAATTATATTACAAATCAACACTTTATGCATAAAGTGAAAAGAAAGCCAAAACACTCTTAACTCAATTTTGAAATATTTTATTACAACTCTTGATGACCACAAAGAAGAGTTCCTTTGGTTTTTATAGTCAAAGAAATCTATGATAAGTTACAATACAATAACTACAATTGTAACTCTCACAATAACTTGGCTGATTATGGAATAATTACTATTGTAACTCCAACAATAACTAAGCTAATTATAGGCATGTAATTGTTATGTAACTGCTTATAACTCCAATCTTCTTAACCAACACCACTAATTATTTGTGGCACCATATAGTTATGGGTTCATTCTTGTAAGAACACTAAGACAAGACTTAAGCTCAAAATGAATTACACTTGACTATATGGGCTTAATAAACTCAAAGTAAAATAAAACAATTCAAAATACTTAAAATAACTCAACTAATATAGCCCATACACAAGGCTTATTCACCCATTACCAATATGACTCAAATAAGCCCAAATTATCCCAAATCACTTGAATCCAATTAAAGTTACGAATTTGGGCCATTCAAAAAGCTCATATTTGAACTTTCCACACTTGGTCAGCCTATGATCCACTTGTTTTTAAGTGAAAACTTTCAGCAACTCTTTAAGCTTCTTTGCCTTTGATCTTGTTACTAATCCGCTTAAACTTTCTAGGTTTGGAACTCTATTTGTGTTTACATCATTTAAAATTTGCTCCAAGTCACCTTTTGATGCTCTTTGAGTATCTTGAGTGTTTTTAGCCTTGTTTGCATCAAAATGTTCTTCATGTTCATTCAAATCTCTGGAATACAAAAAGATATCATCAAAGTACACAACAACAAATTTTCCAATGAAATCTTTCAAAACATGATTAATAAGTCTCATTACTTGGTGCATTAGTTAAACTGAAAGGCATAACCGACCATTCATATACTCCATATTTTGTTTTGAAAGTAGTTTTCCATTCACGCCCTCTTTTATTCGAATTTGATGATAACCACTTTTTAAATCAATTTTGTTAAAAATAGTAAAGCCATATATAATTCATCAATCATATCATCTAACCTAGGAATAGGATGATGATACTTTATCGTAATGTTGTTAATCGTACAACAATCAACACATACGCCAAGAACCATGTTTCTTTAACAACGGGAACAGTACACGACTCATGCTTTCTCTGACAAATCCCTTACCCAACAACTCCTCAACTTGCCTTTGAAGGTCCTTTGTCTCCTCGGGATTAATTCTATAGACTGGTTTGTTTGGAATTGAGGCACTGGGTATGAAATTGATTTGATGTTCAATACCTCCAATGGGTGGCAATCCATTAGGTATCTCCTCCGGAAAGACGTCTTCATATTCCTGCAAAAGAGAAACAAACACACTAGGCAAAAGAAACATTAAGGTCAGCCTTGTTTGCATCGTTCAACTTATCCCACCAAGTTAGTGCATAACCTTAGAATTCAAGAGATGCAAGTTTTACCTTTTTTTTTATTCCGAGTAGTTGTGGATTGAAAAGACTTTTTCCACCTTTGCTTCCCACTCCAAGTATGATTCGGGATCATTTCTGCCTTGAAATGTAGGAATGGTCATTTTGATGCTTTTGAGATTGTCATCAACTCTACCTCTATTCCATCTCCTCCTACTTCCTTGGGATATTTCGGATTGAACCCCTTCATCAGATTCATGCCTACTTGCATTCCTTTGCAAATTTGCTTCGAGTTGATCCAGGCGCTCCATCACCGTCTCCATTGTTTGATTGAATTGTCTCAACAATTGTTGTCTCTAAGCCTTTTCTTCAAAGCTTTCTTGTGGTGCCTCCATTTCTGTTGTATCCATAGGAAATGAAAAGTTTAAATCCTCACACCCTTGTTTCCCTTCCTAAAATGTCATTCCTCAGATGTAACTCTCTACTTAATATAGTGGGGGATAGATTCACTCGTTTCTTACCACTCTTTTCCTTGTTGCAAGCCTTTAATTCAAGTCTTACAAATGCTAAAACAGCACTTACTAAGCAAAAACAACTAGAACAAAGAAGGACAAAGTGAATAAGGAAAATCAAGAAGAATGAAAGAAAGAAAAAAAAAAGGAAAGAAAGGAAGAACCGATTCAAAGGTGTTGAAAACTTTTGTAACTCTTTATTTTTCCAATAATGAAACCTTCAAAACAAATGATGTTAGTACTTCCAAAGATCAAATGAATCAATATATTTTTTTTCCCGGCTACTTTTGATCAAATGAATCAAGAAAAACTTAGCTCTGATACCAAAAATGATAGCAACGGTTATCGGATGATTAAGATCGTTCCTTGATGATCTGGTTCAGCCAATCTTCAATCTTGAATGAACTCAACAACATTGAGCATATCAAACTCAACACCTTTGAATTACACTAAAAGAAAGAATTATGGAAATCTTCTAAGCAACCCAACCCAACCTATTTGAACCCAACAACAGTAGGTATATTAAACCTACCACCTTTGAATCACAAAAAGGTAGAAAAATTGAATTACTGTTACCCACCCCTAAATCTAATGAACCCAACAATAATAGGTACATTAAACCTATCACCTTTGAATCACAGAAGAGAAAGAAGAAAGGCCAAGGTACCACAACTAGGAGGAAGAATCTTAGTTGATAAACTTAATAAGTTTTGCAAGCAACTTGCAAGACCCAAACTAGCTCAAAGAGACTAGCAAATTAAGGAAAACCCTTAACAACTACGTAATTTCAATCTAATTTTTACAAGTAGAATGCATCCCTATTTATAGGTCATAGGGAGCATGAAATTTAAAAGTAAATTACTTAAAATTAACTTTAGAAATAGAAACTAATAAAAAAACAGAATTCAAGACTAATTAATGACTCAGGATTCTAGTCTTATTTGAATTCATTTTTCCAAGGCTGACTTCTTTTTACCCCATGCTAATTTTCCATCATCCAATAAAGAGTTTTAATGCTTTTGAAGACACCAATCTTGTTCATAAATGATCAGATTTATTGATGTCCTTCAACTTCAAAGTCAAGCCATTATTGTTGACTAGAATTGATAAAAGAGTACAGTCTTGAACCAGCCATGCTTTTGCACTAATTTTAGGCCATATTAGGGCCAAAATGATTGTCTTGATCAACCCAATATGATCCATTAGCCCTTATTGGCCCATGATCTGAAATGGTCATGAAATTCACAATTCTGGACTTCGCATTGTGGGCTTTGGAGCATTCTAGTGAAAGACTTGTGCTAATCAAATTCTTCAAGGCTTCTTGCATTTTTTTTCTTCTTGAACGTGTCATTGGACCAGCAATGTTGATCAAATTATCATCTTCACAAACTTGAGCTTCCTGATTTGCAACATTTGAGGGGTGAATGGAGATTTGTTCAATTCAATATACGGTAACACAGTTGAAAACTATGATCATGGAGGTACTTCACCACTGTGGCCTCTCTAATCAGTCCCTATCTGCTTTTGTTATAAGGAAAGCCAGTACCATTTATATGGAATAGTTCACCAATAGTTAGTAGCAATAATATTCAGTAACGCTTAGTGATAACAGTTAAATGGATTTCAGTTTTTTCATTTTTCTTCATGAGTATGAAATTACAATCAGATTCGTAGTTCATAATGTTCATTTTTTTTTACTTTTGGGTAAGTTATAATTCTTAATACCCACCCATTTCCCAATGATTCTAGCATATTTAAAATCCTACCACTAAATTGGGATCCAATTGGGGCCCATAAGATAACCCACATCTGACAAGGGTCCATTCACCAAAACTCGATCCATAAGGAGTCCATTGACTAATTGGGCCCTATATGGGCCCAACGCCCAACACTTAAATCAGATCCGATCGGGGTCCATTAACCAACTTGGCCCATTTAGGCCTACCAACATAACAATCCAGACTCAATAGGGGTTAAAAGGACAAAAATAGACTCAGTCAGGGATCCTTTGAACCGAACTAGACCTGACCGAGGGTTTGCTAAACCTAACTCAGACCTGGTGGGGGTCTGTAAAACATGCTGGTCTAACGAGGTCCCACCGATTAAACTCAGCCTACTTATGCTCATGTACTCGAATTTGGGTCAATGGGTCTCTTTCTTGGGCCAAGGCTTAATTGCGTAACCCTTTCGATTTTTACTCAAGGGTAAGGCAGAGGGCCCAATGCCACACACTCAACAAACTATATGAGTGGCGTGTCCCAATAAGCTATCCCATGCATTTGGGCCAGTGAAGAAATGCCCCTTCACACCGCATGCATATGTGCGAGCGTGCTCAGCCAGGTTGCACAACACAACATGTTGTGTATGTTAGTCTCCCCACCTGTGCGCAACCATCTCAACCTACAAACACACTTGGCAAAGCCTATGTGTATGTGCACGCATGGTGACATGCGCCCACACACGCTCGCAGCAAGCCCTCTCAACATGTTGGCATGCCTGGTGGGGCCTATGCTCTCGCACATGGCTACTGCGTGCATGTAGCAAGTTGGGAATCATGTCCCTCATGCACGGTTGTGGTACAACTGTAACCCGTGACCCATTTGGCACCTTAGTGCCCCAAATAGATTGTAAACTCATTTTACCACTAAAAAATAATTCATTTTAATATCATTTAACACATGCACCAACATATTCACAACATATCTAAAAAATAAACACTTTAAATTATTGAATGTTGGACAAAATATTATTATTAAGCGACACACATGTATGCAGGAAACAAATCAAGTTAATTATGTAATTTCCTTATTTTAAAACCTTTTAAAGTCTAGAAATCACATTAGAAGTTTAATGACCCATATTATCTCTAGACGAATTCCTCGTATTTTGTATGGCTATTTAAGTATGTATATGTATGCAAAGAAATATAATCAGGCTAAAGACTAAGTTTTAAGGCAAGTAAATTGAAAATGATGATATTTAGATAACTAGAGCTTAAGGGAAAATAAGTGATATCCCTTCCCTATAAATAGGGGTGTAGGAAGAAGGGAAAATCATTTGGGAGTTGAGAGAAAGTAAGGTTAGAGAGAGAAAAAAGAGAGAAAGAGAATAGGAAAGAAGTGAGGAAAAGGGAAGAAACCCAATAAAAGTGAGGAAATTTGAGGGACTTTGGGAGCTTTTTCTTGATGAAACTCTGCTCAAAATGTGAGAAGAAGGGAGAGGAAGGAAGAAAGAAGGAAGAAACAAAAAGAAAATAGATAAAAAGAGGGAGAAAGCTCGTAACCAACACAAGGAAAAATGTGAGATTAAGGTAAGTTTTCTCCATCAATTGTATTATGTTTCTCTTGAAATTTTGAGGTTAGCTTCTAAATTTTATGAGGGATATTTTTGAGGTTAGAAATAGCTCAAAAAAATCCTGGAACCCTGTAAAAAATTTTGGGAGAAAAATGCTCCAAATTAAGCTGAAACTCTTCCGGAGTAAAGGTTGTGAGTGGTACAAAGCAAGCCCGTTTAAACCTCTTTTTCTTAGAAGTATAATTTCCATATGAATAGAGAATTTTTGAATTAAACTTAATTTGGAGTTTAAGGTAAGTTGTCTCCATCAATTGTATTATGTTTCTCTTGAAATTTTGAGGTTAGCTTATAAATTTTATGAGGGATATTTTTGAGGTTAGAAATAGCTCAAAAAAATCCTGGAACACTGTAAAAAATTTTGGGAGAAAAATGCTCCAAATTAAGCTGAAACTCTTCCGGAGTAAAGGTTCTGAGTGGTACAAGGTAAGCCCGTTTAAACCTCTTTTTCTTAGAAGTATAATTTCCATATGAACAGAGAATTTTTCAATTAAAAATTATCAATATTCCTAAGGGGATACTCTATCAAAGTTTTGGTAGAAAATTGAAATAAACTAAGGGGAGACTCTACCCATTTGAAAACAGAAAATTTTTGGGAGAAAAATGCTCCAAATTAAGCTGAAACTCTTCCGGAGTAAAGGTTGTGAGTGGTACAAGGTAAGCCCGTTTAAACCTCTTTTTCTTAGAAGTATAATTTCCATATGAACAGAGAATTTTTTAATTAAAAATTATCAATATTCCCAAAGGGATACTCTATCAAAGTTTTGGTAGAAAATTGAGATAAACTAAGGGGAGACCCTACCCATTTGAAAAGAGAAAATTTTTGGGAGAAAATGCTCCAAATTAAGCTGAAACTCTTACGGAGTAGAGGTTGTGAGCGGTACAAGGTAAGCCCGTTTAAACATCTTTTTCTTAGAAGTATAATTTCCACATGAACAGAAAATTTTTGAATTAAAAATTATCAATATTCCTAAGGGGATACTCTATCAAAGTTTTGATAGAAACTTGAGATAAACTAAGGGGAGACTCTACCCATTTGAAAACAGAAAATTTTTGGGAGAAAAATGCTCCAAATTAAGCTGAAACTCTTCCAGAGTAAAGGTTGTGAGTAGTACAAGGTAAGCTCGTTTAAACCTCTTTTTCTTAGAAGTATAATTTCCACATGAAGAGAGAATTTTTGAATTAAAAATTATCAATATTCCTAAGGGGATACTCTATCAAAGTTTTGGTAGAAAATTGAAATAAAGAAAGGCGAGACTCTACCCATTTGAAAACAGAAAATTTTTGGGAGAAAAATGCTCCAAATTAAGCTGAAACTCTTCCGGAGTAAAGGTTGTGAGTGGTACAAGGTAAGCCCGTTTAAACCTCTTTTTCTTAGAAGTATAATTTCCACATAAACAGAGAATTTTTGAATTAAAAATTATCAATATTCCAAAGGGGATACTCTATCAAAGTTTTGGTAGAAACTTGAGATAAACTAAGGGGAGACTCTACCCATTTGAAAACAGAAAATTTTCGGGAGAAAAATGCTCCTGATTAAGCTGAAGCTCTTCCGGAGTAAAGGTTGTGAGTGGTACAAGGTAAGCCCATTTAAACCTCTTTTTCTTAGAAGTATAATTTCACATATGAACAGAGAATTTTTCAATAAAAAATTATCAATATTCCTAAGGGGATACTCTATCAAAGTTTTGGTAGAAATTTGAGATAAACTAAAGGGAGACTCTACACATTTGAAAACAGATAATTTTTGGGAGAAAAATACTCTAAATTAAGCTGAAACTCTTCCGAAGTAAAGGTTGTGAGTGGTACAAGGTAAGCCCGTTTAAACCTCTTTTTCTTAGAAGTATAATTTCCATATGAATAGAGAATTTTTGAATTAAAAATTATCAGTATTCCTAAGGGGATACTCTATCAAAGTTTTTGTAGAAAATTGAGATAAACTAAGGGGAGACTCTACCCATTTGAAAACAGAAAATTAGGTATTCGTAAGGGGAGACTCTGCCCGCTTCAACAAAGAAATTTAAAGGTTTTATAGGTGGAAGCTCTACTATATTGAGTAGAGTGATTAGAGCTTGTGTAAGGGTAGACTACCCAAATCAAGGTTTACATAGACCCAAGGTAAGTGGATATTCTGATTGCATGACCTATGTAGTTTTCAAGTGTTTTTAAATGTGATATACATATTTTCATATATAACATGCAAGTGTTTTGTAAAAGTTCTATTATGTTTTAAATGTTATTATGCCCATGTGTTTTCAAAAGTGATTTTAATAAGTCTGCATCACTCGTTATCGAGGCAATCCGTTCTGAAAGCACCTAGATGATACTAGGCTTCAGTGTGGTCCTACATAACCGTTCTATTTTTTGTTGTAGTGGGAAAGTGATAAGTGTTATCCCATACATAACTATTCCATTTTTTGGTGTTTGGGGAAGTGTTACGTGTTAAATGTGTGCCTAGAATGCATGGCAGTAGGAAGATGTGAATGATCCTCCATAACAGTGATGAAGTGGAGCTCATTATACAATATAGCAAAGTGCATATGTTTTCAGTGAAAGTGAATATGTTTTCCAAAAAAGTATATCAGATATATATGTTTTGATGTATGTGAAAGCTATATATTTCGCATGTATTAGTTGTGTTGTCATAATATTTGTTAACTAGGATAGTATATCTCTCTCTCCCATCATTTTCAGATATGAGGATTTTGTTGCAAAATAATATGTGATACAAAAGAGAAATTGAGAAGTTAGAGATCAGGTTACAAGTTTGTATTTCTATATTATAATAAAGGAAAAAATTTTAGAGTCTCGTATTGTATTATAGTTGATGTACATTATTCGAGGGATCTAATGCTTCTGTATACTCTGTATATTAATAAAATTTATTTTTTGTTATTTAATTAAGTGTAAAGTGTAAGTGTGTTCTGAACACGCCCCAGAAGAAGAGGGGGTAGGCCGCGACAGGAAATTTTAGAGTATGGTTCTAAGACAAATCCCATGAATACGAGGCTTAGGGTAACATTGAACGTAGAAAGTGTAGTGAAACTTAGAACAAGTATAGTATAATTTAGTAGGAATACTCTCCTGACCCTAAAGTATTTGGGAGTTGGAAATAGTGAGACCAATGAGAGAGCCTACATAGAATGTCTAGAAGATAGGACTGAATAGAATCTTGAAGGACTCATATGTATAGTGAAAGACTTAAGCAAGATATTTTATATACTCATGGACTTTTTAAGGATCTAAGGAATAATGAATCTAGCGATGAGTGGTTTGAGAAATGAAGTGATGCAGGAGGGTATGGAGAGGATCGAATCTACTCCTGAAACCCACTCAACGTATGCACTATCGAAACAATAACCGCTAGAATAACCCTTCCCTCTAATTGAATCTACAATTCTAAAGGAAAGTAAAAATAAAGACTAGAAAAAATAAACAAGGAGAGGAAAAACGCCATAGCTGATAAGTTGATCCCCGCTCCTTGGCTCAACAAGACTTCTAAAGACTTTGACTTCCTGAAGAACTTAAATAATCTAATTTTAGCAAAAATTCTAAAAGAAGAAAAGCCAAAACTCTCAAGAATTCTCTCAAATTTATTCTTAAATATATGTTTTACATCCTTGGGGCAAAGGCCTATTTATAACCTTTCCTGGGTAATCTAGATGAGTACAGAATCTTGAGATAACTAATAAAATAATACCATAGATTTCTATCTTAGTCTAGGATAATTACATAATAAAATAATAATTATATCCCAAATGAATTAATTAAATAATCCTAAGGGATATACTACATTAAAATAATAAATAATTTTAAAATCCATTTAAAAAAACATGTGAAAATTAATTTTAACACATGGATATTTTGAAAAGTGGGTCCCAAGCCTTTTTAAAGGTTTTTTTTAAAATAATAAAATAAAATAAATAAATATTTAAATAATTTAAAAAGGGAAAAAGAGGGGCTGGCAGTTCGAGCTATCCGGATGAGCTGAGCCGGCAGGTCCGTGCGGGAGAAGGCTCGCAAGAGTGGCAGGCTGGGCTTGGGTTGTTTGGGCCATCCGCAGGCCTGTCTGTGCAGGGTGCACACGTTCAGCTCTTAGGTCTGTGTGTGTTCAATTGGTTCTGCGTGGGCCTAGGGGGCTACATGTATGGGCACTCTTAGGTGCTCGTGCGCACGGTCCGTGAGGGCACGCATGCGTGTTCGTGGGCCGTGCGGGTTTGGCTGCATGTTCATTAGCTGTGCGAGCTGGGTCACATGTTCGGTACACGTGTGGGCCTCCTTACTCTTGTATGGGCTTTCTTTCAATTCTTTAAGCCCATTAATCATACTTGGGACTTAAGTCTTCTAGCTTGTACAAACTTGGCCCAATTCTTGTAATAATCCCAATTAGGAAAGTGTTCATAGATGAAATTACTTTCTTGTTCTAGGTATCCCTATTGATAAAAAATTGCATCTTTGAAACTAATTATGGGCTATCTAGGATCACATCATGGAGAGAAGTCCTATATGATTGAACCTTGAGATTTAAAGGAGTTGCCCTCACCAAATAAATTACCAAGTGAGACAAGTGTATGCCTTTGGGGTTAGAGGTTAAACAAAACTTGATATGTTGAGAGATAAAAGATTGTGAGTAAACATCCTATTGATAGTATTGAGGTCAAACATTATTGTGACTTGGAAGAATGAATGTTATAGATCTTGGGATCATGTGAATAAACATTATTTTTGTAGGATATGAGCTCTTATTGTTGATCGAAGAAAGACTAGCTACTAGGAAAGAATGTTGTTACCCCATTACTAAAGACTAGTTCAAACTATGAAAGTGTAAAATACCACTCTAAGGATTAACCTTCCATTCAAGTAGGGAATAAGTCGAGAACCTAAGAGGAGGTATATTATCACCCATTTGAGGATTATAAGAAAACCATATTCCTATCCTAAAGTAGTTTCTCGAACAAAGTGAAATTATACCTTTGAACCTTCAGGTTGAGAACAGACAAGTATTATTGGATAACAGTAACTAGTAGTGTGAAAACTATCAAGACCAGTTTCCCATTTCTAAGTTGAATTAGATTATCAAACATTACTCAGGGTCCTGCCTAAGTTAGACTTGTATGTTTCTTAGATACCCTGAGTGGATACAAGTAAGTGAACAAGGTAAGATAAGGGATATCACCTTGGAAACTAAACATTTCCTAGCCGTGCATTCTAGGAGTGATAATTTAAAATATTTGGACAGTACTTAACCTTGAAGAGATGGAATCAATTATCGAGTGTAACTGATCTTAATGAGACCTTTTAACGACACCATTATTGAAGGATCCTAATAATTAGCTATAAGAAGGAATTCCATAGATAAAGATCTTAGAAGAACCGATCAATGATTGAGATTTTGGGAGTCATCCATACTAGATAAACTTGATGTTAATAGTATACTGTGATACCAAGTGTAGACCAATTCCTAATAAATCCACCTTTATTTTGAAAGTTAGAAAAGTGATGATCCACTTTGGATGTGTGAGTCTCATAAAACTATAAGTCTGAGAACAAGGTTCTAGAAAAAATTAAGGAGAAATAATGAAAACTTAATAAACTTGGATGGAGAGAATAGGCCTTGATAAGTTGATGATCCATATGACTTAACTAAAAAGAGTAAGTTACTTGGATATCCAGTCATGGAGGAAAGAGAAAAGGTCTTGATTCAGGAGAATACTAAACCATTTTCCGTGAGATTAATTTTAGGGAATCATCAAATTCACTTGATTTGGGGTTCTCAATATCTTAGGAAAATACATAACATATAAATGATGTTGAGCTCATATAGAAGTAATTAAGATCCATACTCATTGTGGGGAGTTCCATGCTTGACTATTTAAAGGATCACCTTATGAGCACTCAATCAATTATCGAGGTATTATTTAGAGACCACCCCAAACCTTGCTAAGTGTAAGGATAATAATATAGACCCTTATGAGAAGTTATGTAAGGTGAAATAATTTGATGGGATTCAGAAGCGACTTCCCAATGATTATAACCTTATTTTGGGAGTTCGAAAATAATTGATAAACTTTGGAGCATTTATGAACCACCAGAGAATATAAGTATGATATTAGATTTCTAAGATAATTTAAGGAGTTACAATTCTATTACTAAGAGATGAATGGCTATTATTCTCAAGGTGAATAGAGAATTACAATAGAGTCATCATAAGCTACATATAGTGGAGAATTGCAATAGAGTCATCATAAGCTACATATAGTGGAGATATCCATTATACAACTAGTTGGGGAGACAAACATTTTAAGCCTTGGTAAGATACATTTTTGGAAATATGTCATAAGTTGTCATTGAACAAGCCAGTGCACTAAGAAGAGGGAGACCATAGAGATTAGTAATCTATTAAGAAGAAGATCAAGGATTCAAGCTCATTGTGACCCCTTGGTACAGGAATTTGGAGGACTAAATTTCTTGTTATGAGGGGAGGATGTAATGACCCAAATTTTCTCTAAACAAACTGTTCATATTTTGTATGGCTATTTAAGCATGTATATGTATGTCTCTAGCTGTAATAAGGTTAAAGACTTAGTTTTAAGTCAAGTGGAACAAAAACGATGACATTTAGATAACCAAAATCCCTTAAGAAGAGTTTTTCCCTCACAAGGAAAAGTTGAGTTTTTAGGCCCAAGAACACTTCTCGAGGCTATAAAGACCTCATAAAAGGTAATAAAAAAGCTTTGAAAAAGTGAAAAAATTATTGGATGATGAATCGGGAGAAAATCTCTCAGGTGAGAGAAAATCCCTTGAGGAGCTCTTTTGACCCTTTTAGCTTGATTTAGGTCTCGAGACTAAAATACTTAGAATCTGAGACTCTAATTTGGTTGAGGACTAGCCAAGATATTACAGAGGAAGTGTGTTGAAGAAGAAAATGTCCATAAAAAATAAATTGGGAGAAATGAGGCCAAAACTGAGAGACATGCACATGAAGGAAATGTTTGACCTTTTAGGATTTATTGGGCCATAAGTGTGCTAATTGGACTTGGAAAAAGCCCAAACCAAAACCATATGATAGCTACCTGCTGGAGGAACACGTGAAGCACACTTTTTCTCAAAAAGAGAAAGAATTGAGCAAGTTATGGAGTTTTAAAGTAAGGGTGTGGGCATTGGCCTATATTTATGATTTAGACCTTTTGGGGCTTAGGCGGATCTTGTATGGGCCAAATGTGGTCGTTTTGAGCCTAACTTCTGTTATTAAGTAGCCAATTCCATGATGAACAATTGAAGGTAAAATGCGCCGAAAATGCACAAGAATTGAGGGAGTTATGGCTCTTTAAAGTGAAGGCATGTGCATGGAGTGTAGTTTTGGGCCTTATAGGTTTAGCCTAAGATTTCCCAAAACATATCAAATGGAGCCCAAATTTTTTATGGAAGCTCTTGGAAGGTGGGTAAGAGATGAGACGAGTTTGGATAAGATTAGAATACTCTAGAATTACTTAATGGCTACAGAAAGTTAGAGATAAGGATAAGGATGAAGCTTAAGGAGGTTTAAATGGCCAATCATGTTTTGCCAGCTCTCCCATGCTTATCAACTTACATGGATATACTTCCCCTATAAATAAGGGTATGAGAAGAAGCAAAAAGGATTTTGGAGTTGAGAGAAACAAAGTTAGAGAGAGAAAAAAGAGAGATAAAGAGAAGAGGAAAAAAGAGAGAAAAAGGGAAGAAACCCCATAAAAGTTAGGGAATTTGAGAGTTTTTCCTTGAGGAAACTTTGCCCAAATTGTGAGAAGAAGGAAGAAGGAAGGAAGAAACCAAAATAAAAGAGATGAAATAAGGGAGAGAAAGCTCATAATCAACACAAGAGAAATCGCAAGCTTAAGGTAAGCTTTCTCCATGAATTGTATTATGTTTCTCTCAAAATTTTGAGGTTAGATTTTAAATATTATGAGGGACATTTTGGAGGTTAGAAATATCTCAAAAAATCCCAAAACCATGCTTAAGTTTTGGGAGAAAAAGGCTCAAAATTAAGTTGAAACTCTACCAGAGTTAAGGTTGTGAGTGATACAAGGTAAGCCCGTTTAAACCTCTTTTTCTTAGAAATGTAATTTCCATATGAAGGCTATATTTTTGAGTTAATTATTATCAATATTCCTAAGGGGAGACTCTACCGAAATTTTGGTAAAAAATTGAGATAAACTGAGGGGAGACTTTTCCCATTTGAAAACAGGAAATTAAGGTATTCATAAGGGGAGCCTCTACCCATATCAATAGAAAAAATTGAAGGTTTTATAAGTGGAAACTCTGCTGGATTAAGTAGAGTGATTTGAGCTTGTGTAAGGGGGGACGCTACTTAAATCAAGGTTAACATAAGACCCAAGGTAAGTGGATATTGTGATTGTATGGCCTATGTAGTTTTCAAGTATTTTTCATTGTGTTACATATATTTTCATATATAACATGGAAGTGTTTTGTAAAAGTGCTATTGTGTTTTAAGTGTTATTATGCCTATGCGTTTTCAAAAGTGATTTTGATAAGTTTGCATCACTTGTTATCGAGGTGAGCCGTTCTGAAAGCATATGCATGATGCTAGGCTTCAAGGTAGCCCTACATAACTATTTTATTTTTGAGTATAGTGGGAAAGTGATAAGTTTGAACCCATACATAACCATTCTATTTTCAGGTGTATGGGGAAGGGTTAAGTGTTAAGTGTGTGCCTAGCACTCATGGCAGTGAGAAGATGTGAATGGTCCTCCATAACAGTGATGAAGTTGAACTCATTGTACAATGTAGCTAAGTGCATATGTTTTTAGTGAAAATGAATATGTTTTCGAGAAAAGTATATCAGATATATATGTTTTGATTTATGTGAAAGCTATATATATTGCTTGTGTTAGTTCTGTTGTCATAATATCTGTTTACTAGGATAGTATATCTCACTCCCCCATCATTTTCAGATAATGAGGATTCTGCTGTAGAATAATATATGATACGAAAGAGAAATTGAAAAGTTAGAGATCAAATGACAAGTTTGTATTTCTATATTATAAAAAAAGAAAAAAATTTAGAGGCTTGGATTGTACTATAGCTTATGTACATTATTCGAGAGATGTAACACTTCTACGTACTCTATATATTAATGAAAGTTAATTTTTGCTATTTAATTAAGTGTAAAGTGTAAGTGTGCTCTGGACATGCTGCAAAAGAATAGGGGGTGGACCACGACAAGAAGGGTAAGATAAAATACCAAAACCCTTTCCAAATCATCTCGATACTCGTGTTCCAAAAAAAACGGTTTGTTTATGATTTTGAAGGAAAAAGATGGCTATTCGAGAAGAATGATAGCTTGCAGTAGCTATCTCAAGCTTGCAGATTGTTTTATACACTTCCATATAGATAGAATTCTTGAGAGTTTCAGCTTTCTTTCTTTTAGCATTTTTGCTAAAATTAGCTTCTTCAACTTCTTTGAGAAGCAGGAGTCTTCAGAAGTCTTATTGAGTCAAGGAGCAAGGATCAACTTATCGGTAAGTCCGTGGTGTTTTTCCTTTCCTTATTAATTTTTCCTAATCTTTGTTTTTACTTTCCTTTTAGGATTGTAGATTCAATTAGAGAGGGGTTATTCTAGTGGTTATTATTTTGGTATTGCATATGTTAAGTGGGTTTTAAGAGTAGATTCCATCCTCCCCATACCCTTTTGTGTCATCTAGTATCAGAGCTTTGGCTCTCCATACTCAAGTTTTTGTACATCTTAGTACTTTCGGGTGAATGGATAACTTAGAGGCATGGGCAGCCATGACAACATTTGTCCTCACTGCAATAGGGACCCAAATACGATCCCATAATCAATATAAACCATCATCGGTGAGCCTGAAATTAGAAAATTCTTTAGAAGTAAACTTACCTTATATTTTTAATTATCTCTGTGTTGGTGGACTAAGCTTTCCAAATCTTCATCAAAAGATTAGGAAAGGCCTGAATCTGGGGGAGGTAGGCACCATTGTCATAGTGATTAAGGTAGAGTGCCTGCATTGCATCAACTAGCTTCCAGCTGGAGGCCATCATCCATACTAAGCAAACTCTTTCCAACTCAAAGCATTAGCAACCACATTACCTTTATTGGGGTGGTAGAGGATCTTACAGTCATAATCCTTTCAAGAGGTCCATCCAACACCTCTGCCTCATATTCAGTTCTCTTTATTAAAATATGTATAAATTTTAAACGTCTGACCATATAGTGGCACCATATCTTTAGAGTAAAGACGATGGCAGCCAACTCCAGGTCATGTGTGGGGTAGTTACACTCATGGGATTTCAGCTGCTTGGATCCATAAGCGACTACTCGACCGCGCTACATCAAGACATATCCCAAACCTATGTGAGATGCATTGCAGAAAATATGAAATTGCCTAGTATTGTTTGGAAGGATCAACACTAGGGCAGAGGTGATGCAAAATTTAAACTCCACAAAACTTTGTTCACATTAATCATCCCACACAAAAGCTACACCCTTCTTGGTAAGACAGGTGAATTGAGTTGCAATTTTGGAGAACTCATCAATGAATCATCGGTAGTAACTAGCTAAATTAAGGAAATTATGTACGTTCGTGACATTTATTGTTCGGGTCCAATTAATCACAGTTTCAACTTTAGATAGATCAACAAAAACTCCTTCACCAGAAATCACATGGCCAAGGAAAGAACTAAGTCCAACTAAAAAGAACATTTGTTGAACATAACATATAAATGATTTTGGTTGAGGGTCTTCAATACTCGAGAAAAATGGTCTATATGTTCTTCGTGGCTCTTTGGGTACACCAAGATGTCATCAATGAATACAATGATGTATTGATCCAATGCATGTCAAAAAACCCTGTTCATAAGATCCATTAAAGTAGCAGAGGCATTAGTCAATCCAAAGGGCATAACTTTGAACTTTTACTTCATGTATCAACATCAAAAGGCCATCTTAGGAATATCTTCTTCCTTCACTCTCAAATGATAGTACCTCGATCTGAGATCATTCTTCGAGAAAACTGTTGCACCTTACAACTGATTGAAGAGATCATCAATACGGGGTAAAGGATACTTACTTTTTATCGTCACTCTGTTGAGCTCTTTTTAGTCAATACATAGTAAGAGGGCACTGTCTTTCTTCTTTATATATTGCAATGGGGCACCCCAAGGAGAATGGCTAGGGTAAATAAATCTTTGCTCAAGAAGCTCGGAGAGCTGGTGCTCAAGTTCAACAAGTTCGGTATGACTCATACGATAAGCAGGCTTCAAGATTGGTTGAGTTCTTTGAAATAGATCGATGGAAAATTTTATCTCCTCTAAGGGAGATAGAATCGGCAGTTCCTCTAGAAAGACTTACAAAAAGTTATAAACAATGAGGATTGAAAATACTGAGCGATTAACATCCATATTCCTATCTATTCAAAGGTTAGAAAATAACAAACAAACTCATACATAAAATTTTATTTCATTTTTGTTGAACAAAGAGTTACAATTTTACTTTCATAGCTAATGATTGCTTTATATTTCTCTAACCAATCTATACTTAATATGATATTAAATCTTGAGAAATATAATATTATAAGATCTACTAACAATTCTACTCCTAAGACTTTTATTTTACAAGTTTATACACACAATGAACTTTTAAAAGATCTCTAGAAGGAGTTTCTACTGCTAATACCTTAGTCAAAGAATCAGGCTTAATATCTAGCTTACAAGGAAAAGAATAAGAAATAAAAGAGTGGGTAGAACCTGTATTAATCAAAGTTAGAGCAACAGTGTCATGGATAGAAACATGGTTTAAATAGTATTTTTCTTATTGAGTTTACATGGAACTCATTGCCAATCCATGCCCTCTAGATGATGAAAGCGATGACGTGCTCGATCTGTTGCCCCTTGAAGCTTGTCTAGATCCCTTAATGGATCCTTAAGATAGTTACGAGTGCTTTGTAATGCTTGTGCTCTTATGACTCTTTTGTAAATATTTAAATAATTCTATTATATATATATCAACATTTTCATAGCCAACCATTGGCCTCAGGTGTAAAGTGAACGTTGATTTTTGTGTAAGAACATTTTATTCTTCCACTTTTATGTTAATTTTTTTT
>NW_019014392.1:98749-111873 GCF_000150535.2 Carica papaya | reverse complement strand
ATCGTAGGTAATCTCATTAGTAACCAAACAAGTTTCATCGTACAAAAGCATAATCACTGGTTTGTGAGAATTCATAGCCCTATCTACATCTCTCATGCTAGCAAAGAAAGCGACTTTTTTCTCACTTGCTTTTGGCTTTTTCTCAACACACTCCTTAGGCTTTTTCAGCTCACTTTCATATTCAAGCCTTTTTTTCCCTCATTCTCATGTGATCTTTATGTACTTGCTGGGGTGTCAAAGGTACAAGGGTATAAGCATTTTGTTTGTAAATAATTCGGTACTTGTTGGATCTGCCTTCATGATTGGCTTCACGATCAAACTCCCATGGCCGTCCAAGTAGAATATGACCTGCACTCATTGGTACTATACATCACAAAGAACTTCATCCTCATATTTACCAATGGAAAATTTTACCATAGCTTGCCGATTCACCCTTATTTCTCCACTATCATTGAGCCATTGCAAGCGGTATGGTGTAGGATACTTGATCATTGGCAACTCCAGCTTGTCTACAAGATAAGTGCTTACACAATTAGTACAACTTCCACCATCAACTATAAGCATGCATACCTTATCTTACACTTTGCATCTTGCATGGAATATGTTGTGCCTTTGGGCCTCTTATTCTTGAACTTGCATATTCAAAGCCCTCATAGTAACAAGAACTTCATCACCGGTGAATTCACATTGATCACCTTCATCTTCACATGAATTGGCTTCCTTTTCATCTTCCCCTTCACTTTGACTCACATAAGATCCATCATCAAGCATAACCATGGTTCTGGAATTAGGACATTGAGAAGCAATATGCCCCTTTCCCAAACATTTAAAACATGTGAGTTTAGAAATAGAAGAGCTCTTAATTGAATCACCCTTTGAAAAACTCTTTGGCTCAAATTTCTTGGATTCTGCCTTCTTCACATCATCCTTTTTATTCACATTATTTCCTTTCCAAGATGATTGAGTAGAAGAAAACTTACTTGAACCACTCTTCCTCTTTAATTGCTTTTCTACCTTCTCAGCCATATGAAGCATTTCCTCCAAATCCATGTAGTGCTGCAATTCAACAACATCAGCAATCTCCCTTTTCAAACCATCCAAGAAACGTGCTATAGTAGCCTCAGGATCTTCTTCAATATTGGCTCTGGTCATAGTCATGTCTAACTCTTGATAGTACTCCTCTACACTCCTTGATCCTTGAGTTATGCCTTGCAACTTATTGAACAAGTCTCTATAGTAATGAGGGGGCACAAATCTCTTCTTCATTACTGCCCTCATGTCCTCCCAAGTGCCAATAGGTCGTTCCCTATTTCTCCTTCTAGAGACATTCAACTTATCCCACCAAGTTAGTGCATAACCTTGGAATTCAAGAGATGCAAGTTTTACCTTTTTTTCTTCCGAGTAGTTGTGGATTGAAAAGACTTTTTCCACCTTTGCTTCCCACTCCAAGTATGATTTGGGATCATTTCTGTCTTGAAATGTAGGAATGGTCATTTTGATGCTTTTGAGATTGTCATCAACTCTACCTCTATTCCATCTCCTCCTACTTCCTTGGGATATTTCGAATTGAACCTCTTCATTAGATTCATGCCTACTTGCATTCCTTTGCAAATTTGCTTCGAGTTGATCCAGGCGCTCCATCACCGTCTCCATTGTTTGATTGAATTGTCTCAACAATTGTTGTCTTCAAGCCTTTTGTTCAAAGCTTTCTTGTGGTGCCTCCATTTCTGTTGTATGCATAGGAAATGAAAAGTTTAAATCCTCACACCCTTGTTTCCCTTCCTAAAATGTCACACCCCAAATATAACTCTCGGCTTAATATAATGGGGGATAGATTCACTCGTTTCTTACCACTCTTTTCCTTGTTGCAAGCCTTTAAGAATTTGTTCAAGTCTTACAAATGCTAAAACAGCACTTACTAAGCAAAAACAACTAGAACAAAGAAGGACAAAGTGAATAAGGAAAATCAAGAAGAATGAAAGAAAGAAAAAAAAAGAAAGAAAGAAAGGAAGAACCGATTCAAAGGTGTTGAAAACTTTTGTAACTCTTTATTTTCCCAATGATGAAACCTTCAAAACAAATGATGTTAGTACTTCCAAAGATCAAATGAATCAATTTTTTTTTTCACGGCTACTTTTGATCAAATGAATCAAGAAAAACTTAATTCTGATACCAAAAATGATAGTAACGGTTACCCGTTGATTAAGATCGTTCCTTGATGATCTAGTTCAGACAATCTTCAATCTTGGATGAACTCAACAACATTGAACATATCAAACTCAACACCTTTGAATTACACCAAAAGAAAGAATTATGAAAATCTTCTAAGCAACCCAATCCAACCTATTTGAACCCAACAACAGTAGGTATATTAAACCTACCACCTTTGAATCACAAAAAAGTAGAAAAATTGAATTACTGTTACCCATCCCTAAATCTAATGAACCCAACAATAATAGGTATATTAAACCTATCACCTTTGAATTGCAGAAGAGAAAGAAGAAAATGCCAAGGTGCCACAACTGGCAGGAAGAATCCTAGCTGATAAACCTAATAAGTTTTGCAAGCAACTTGCAAGACCCAAACTAGCTCAAAGAGACTAGCGAATTAAGGAAAACCCTTAACAAGTATGTAATTTCAATCTGATTTTTACAAATAGAATGCATTCCTATTTATAGGTCATAGGGAGCATGAAATTCAAAAGTAAATTACTTAAAATTAACTTTGGAAATAGAAACTAATAAAGAAAAATTCAAGACTAATTAATGACTTGGGATTCTAGTCTTCTTTGAATTCATTTTTCCAAGGCTGACTTCTTTTTACTCCATGCTGATTTTCCATCATCCAATGAAGAGTTTTAATGCTTTTGAAGACACCAATCCTGTTCATAAATGATCAGATTTATTGATGTCCTTCAACTTCAAAGTCAAGCCATTATTGTTGACTAGAATTGATAAAAGAGTGTAGTCTTGAACGAGCCATGCTTTTGCACTAATTTTAGGCCAAAATGATTGTCTTGATCAATTCAATATGATCCATTATCCATTATTGGCCCATGATCTGAAATGGTCACGAAATTCATTATTCTTGACTTCGCAATGTGGGTTTTGGAGCATTCTAGTGAAAGACTTGTGCTAATCAAATTCTTCAAGGCTTCTTGAATTTTCTTTCTCCTTGAATGTGTCATTGGACCAGCGATGTTGATCAAATTATCATCTTCACAAACTTGAGCTTCCTGATTAGCAACATTTGAGCTTTTGTGCATTTGATCGCTATCAAGCTCAATGGTGCACAATTAAATTATTCCACCTATGACAAAGAGTTTTATGTTTTTGTAAGAGCATTAGAGATATGGCAGCATTATTTGTTACCAAAAGAATTTGTGATTCACACCGATCATGAATCTTTGAGGCATGTGAAAGGGCAAGACAAGCTTAATAAACAAATGCAAAATGGGTGAAATTCATAGAGTCCTTCCCATATGTGATCCAATATAAGCAAGGAAAAGAAAATTGTGGTAGCTAATGCACTTTCAAGAAGGTAATGTCTTATCTCTACTCTTTCTACAAAGTTTGATGCAAACAAGGCTAAAAATACTTAAGATACTCAAAGAGCATCAAAAGGTGACTTGGAGCAAATTTCAAATGACGTGAACACAAATAGACTTCCAAACCTGGAAAGTTTCAGCGGACCAGTAACAAGATCGAAGGCAAAGAAGTTTAAAGAGTTGCTCTAAGTTTTTACTCAAAAACATGTGGATGATGGGCTGGCCAATTGTGAAAAGTTCAAATATGAGGTTTTTGAACAGCCTAAATTCGTAACTTTAATTGGGTTTAAATTATTTGAGATAATTTGGGCTTGTTTGAGTCTTATTGGTAATGGGTGAATAAGCATTGTGTAGGGGTTGGATTAGTTAAGTTGTTTTAAGTATTTTGGATTGTATTATTTTAGTTTGAGTTAATTAAGCCCATATAGTCAAGTGTAACTCATTTGGGCTTAAGTCATGTCTTAGTGTTATTACAAAAATGAGCTCATAACTATATGGTGCCACAAACAATTAGTGGTGTTGGTTAAGAAGATTAGAGTTATAAGGAGTTACATAACAGTTACATGTCTATAACTAGCTTAGTTATTGTCGGAGTTATAATTGTAATTATCACATAATTAGTCTAGTTATTATGGGAGTCACAATTATAATTATTGTGTTGTAATTTATCATTGATTTCTCTGGCTATAAATACCAAAAGAACTCTTCTTTGTGGATATCAAGAGTTGTAATCAAATATTTCAGAATTGAGTTATGAGTGTTTTGGCTTTCTTTTCACTTTATGCACAATATGTTGATTTGGAATACAATTGTTATCACTTGTATTTCAATTTTGATTTCCTATTTCAATTGTTCTTGGTACTTGTTTGGATTATGTTCAAGTGATGTCATTTATCTTTCTTGGGTTCTATCTAACTTCTACCATTTAGGTGATTGAACAAATTTGATTCCTTTTTACTTATGATCTAAATTCTGTTCTAAACTAATTGAAGAGTTCTAAGATTCGAGCAAGGGTTTTGGGGTTCCGCGTCATTTGGTATCAAAGCATTGGTTCACCAAGTAAATTAGTCTATCCTTATTTTGTTGTCTTTATTTTCATTATTTCTTGCTAAAAAAAATCAGACTAGCCTAATTTGCTTAATTGTTCAAAACATACTTCGACCAATTATACCTTGTGTAATTGAAACACCTGTTGTTTTTTCTCTTTTATTTATCTCATATCACATTCAAGTACATTTAAATTTAAAAGAAAAACTTGTTTCAAGGCTTTTTGTTTGGTTGAGATTGTTTGTGTAATTTTTGGGGCTGTTTGGAAACAACTCACCTCCATTGAGTTTGTTTTCATCCAAAACTATTTGTTTCACTTAATTTGAGTGTTTTGGGTGAGAATTACAAGTTTCGTGCATTAAATTCTAGTTTCACTATTTTTTTCTTGCATCTTTTGTTTTCATTTAATATTTCTGCCCGCTTGCTTCTTATTACATCTTGAGGTAATAATGTTGTTTTGTTGTTTCCTAATTAACATAAAAATCATCATACACTTATTTCTACATCAAGTGTGTGCTTGTCATTGTTTAAAATGTTCTAGTTTGCTTCTAGAGTTGAATTCGTGTATCTTATTTCTTCAAGAATTCTTTGTTATCTCTAATTAAAATTGAGTACGTAGTGATAATTATTTTTTGTTTGAATTGACTCTTTTGTATAGAGTTATAAAAGATTGCTTGAGTGGTAAAAAGCGAGTGTGAGCTCAAAAGAGGGTAAAAGCCAAAATTGAGTGAAACATGAGTGTCCATACTACAAGAGTGTACACGTGAGGGAGTGATTTGTGAGGTTGAAATCTATTTTGTTTGTCATTGAAATTTCAGATTTGAAGATGGAGCCACAAGGGAGTGAAAGAACATCAAATTATCAAGAATTCATCCTCAAAGCAATGCAACAACAATTTATGAGGATTCAACTAGCTATTGGCAACATGAATGAGAAACAAGAAAAACAATAACGTGAGTTAAATTCCAAGAGAGGGGAAACTTCCTAAACAAATCCAAGGGCAAGAAGACTTCCAACACCATCTTTTGATGAAGAAGTGGAGGACGAATTTGATGACCAGGCTACTTTGGTCAATGAAGGTCGAGATTATGGTAGGGGTTGAAACAATCCTGATAAAAACATTGGGAGCATCAAAATGAAAATCCTATCGTTTCTAGGCAAGAATGATCCGAATGCTTATCTTGAATGGAAGTGAAAGGTAGAGCTTATTTTTGAGTGGCATAATTATTCGGAGGAGAAAAAGAAAAAGCTTGCGGACGTGGAGTTTGGAGAGTATGCCATTGTGTGGTGGGATCAACTCGTCACAAGTAAAAGGAGAAATGAAGAGAGACCTATTTCTACTTGGGCCGAAATGAAGGCTATCATGAAAAGGCGCTTTGTTCCTACTCACTACTATAGGGACTTACATCAAAGATTGCAAGGCCTTATACAAGAGAACAAAAGTGTAGAAGATTACTACAAAGAGATGGAGAGCCATGATAACGGCTAATATTGAAGAGGATAGGGAAGCTACTATGGCAAGGTTCTTAAATGGTCTTAACAAAGACATAGCCAATATTGTAGAGCTTCAACATTATGTGGAGATTGATAATATAGTGCACATGGCTATAAAGATTGAAAGACAATTAAAGCGAAAGGGGAACACAAGGTAAGCCAACACTTATTCGCCCAAAATTCCAATTGGAGGTTGAATTGTGGGGTCAGCAGTCAGATGAGATAAGATGAGAGTTCCTTAGCTTTGGGGTAGAATTGAGATGGTAAATATTAATGTAAGTTTTTGTTTTGAATTTTTGCAATTTAAATTGTCTCATGTAATATGATTTCACTCATGACTTCATTTCAAGGGATTTAGTTAGCTGCATTTGATAATTTTTCCCAATCGCTTTGTTATGGAACAAATGGTTAGCACCTTACCCCTTGGTACCAAGGTCGGGACGTCACACACGATACCATTGATCAGTATTATCGAGAACTCAGAAGGATCCCCTCTACGTGTGGGTACTAAACAATAGTTGTGATGTGATCCTAGACGACTCAAATTTAGTTCCAATGATGTAATCATGCATCAAGGAGTAATCCCGCAGGTCCCATCCCAAATAAGTAAGTAAGTCCAGAATTCCTTTGTTTTCTAAACAAGATCAGTGCAAATGGGAAAATAAATAGAGGGGGGGGGGGGTTAATTAGACAATGAATTTTCTGAAATTGCACATGTTGGGTTGAGATTCTAGGAGTCAAAATGATCATTCCCGTACCCTCCCGTGTCATGTGGTATTAGAGCTGTAATTTCAATATTTAATAAATTTTCTAGTTTGGTTTTAGTTCTTACTAATTGCGTGAATGCTCTTTTAGAGGGTGTTTATAACCATTATGTCGAGTGTCAGGTTAATTCAAATTTATCAAGATAAGTTTGTTAGTGTAATGATGTGACAGAGGGTCTTTCTAGTCAAGAATATATTCATGCTCCTACAACAGTCAAGCACCCTATCACAAAAGAGAAGCCGACAACCAAGATGCGTCGTGTTTAGCTACTAATTCTTTTGTTTCAGTGATGATACCTTGCATGATCCAGGAGGAAGTGTAATTCCAATTATGAACCACATCAATGATGGAGTTGACGAGCCAGGCAAGCATAGTGAGCTTTCTTTTGTTATCACTAATCATTCTCCTTTTGATGAAGGACCAGATTCGAGGGTGAATTTTTTTTATGAAAGAGGGGATGATGTGATCGTAGACGACTCAAATTTAGTTCTAGTGATGCAATCCTGCATCAAGGAGGAATCCCACAGTCCGTCCCAAATAGGCAAGCGAGTGTAGAATCTCTTTGTTTCCTAAACGGGATCGACTCAAAAGAAAAAGTAAACTCCACTTTCCTAAATGGGAAATGCTCTGAAAAGAAAAGTAAATTCTAGTTTCCTAAATAGGAACATCTTGAACAATAAAGTAACTTCAACCTTGACTATTTTCCTAAATAGGATTATTTTATGGATTGGGTCAAGTTTGTCCAAAGGAAACTTGAGGCCCAATTACAAGGCAAGAAGAAAGACCTAATTTTGGACCAGCCCAAAATGGCTTCAAGGCCATGTGGCCAAAGTGGGCCACGGCCCAAGAAGATCGTACCCAAAAAAGGGTCGGCCCATGGTGTGCTTTGGGAAGACCCACACATGCAAAGACATATAGCACGCAAAGGGTGCGGGGGAATAGATTATGTGCACAATACAATATGCGCAAGGACGTGTTTGTGTGGACAACTAAAGTCGCATGTACAGGCACGAGGAGACTTCCAATGCACGCCGCATGCTCACAGCAGCAAGCCTACGCCGGCAGGACAACCGAGGACAATATGTTTTTGAGTTTGACTTGGACTCTTATGTAGCCTCCTTTTTCTAGATTGATCATATACATATTCCTATTCAAAGTCAATGAAAATTCAGAATAAAAAGAGGCATGCAAAAAGCTTATTTGATCCTATTTCTACATGTAAATTTTATGGCAAATTTTTCAAGATGAATTCTTCATCAACTTAAAGTTTACATGAAGATATGGAGAAAAAGAGAAGATTTATCTAATATTATTTTATTAATATTTTAATGTCAAATTTATCCGTAGGATTAATTAATTATTATTTTAGGATTAGGATAAAGATTAAATTATTTAAAATTAAGTTAGGATAAAATTTGATTATTTTAATATTTATGTATTTGTTTCGAATTAAATTAGATCCTAGAGTTTGGATAGGAATCTTAAATTCTATTTAAAGTAGTAATAGAAAATAAAAGCTTATACAAAAGTTTAAGTTCAAGCTTTGTAAACACAACTTTGAGAATTAATAAATTTGAAGTTTTGAGTTTTTATTTAGAATTAGTTTTGTGCTAATTTTTTTTCTTCTAGTTCTTCGAAACTAAGGAACTTTCCAAAGTCTTGCCAAGCTGAAGAGTTAGAATTGAGTTATTGGATAAGTTCGTGACGTTTTTCTTTTCTTTATTTTTCATTTCCCTATTTTTTGTTTTTGCATGTCATATTCTTGGTTGTAGAATCAAACAGAGAGAGGAGTTAATTAGATGGTTAAGTTTCTGAAATTACACATGTAGGGTTGAGGTTCTGAGAGTCAAAACGATCTTTCCCATACCCTCCCACGTTAGTTGGTATCATAGCTGTAATTTCAATATTTAATAAATTTTCTAGTTTGCTTTTAACTCTTTGCTAATTGTGTGAGTGCTCTTTTAAAGGGTGTGTACAATCATTTTGCCAAGTGTCGGGTTGATTCAAACTTATCAAAATAAGCGCTTGTGACATTATGTGACAGAGGGCCTTTCTAGTCAAGAATAGATTCATGCTCTTCCAGAGGTCGAGCACCCTATCACGTAAGATACAAAAGAAGGAAAAAAAGTCGGCCACCAAAATTAGTCGTGTTTAGCTGTTAATTCTTTTGCTTCTAGTGATGATATCTTGCATGATCTAGGAGGAAGTGTGATTCCAGTTAAGAACCACATCAATGATGGAGTCAATGAGCTAGGTAAGCAAAATGAGCTTTCTTTTCTTATCACTAATCATTCTCCTTTTAATGGACCAGATTCGAGGGCGAATCTTTCTGAAGAAGGGGGGATGACGTGATCCTAAATGACTCCAATTTAGTTCCAATGATACAATCCTGCATCAAGGAGGAATCCCGCAGATCCCGTCCTAAACAGGCAAGTGAGTTTAAAATCCATTTGTTTCCTAAATGGGATCGACTCAAACAGGAAAGTAAATTCTAATTTCTTAAACGGAAATGCCTTGAACAAGAAAGTAAATTCCAATTTCCCACACGAGAACATCTTAAACAGAAAAGTAACTTCAACCTTGACTACCTTTCTAAATGGTATTATTCCAAAGATTAGACCAAGTTTTTCCAAAGGAAACTTGAGACCCAAGTGATGCTTTGTAATAGCTTGGATTTTTCCCAATTTCAACTCTTGTGTGTTGGTATGATTGATTAAGTGTGCATATGTATAAAGGGAGATGTGATAAGATTAAGAACTAAGTTTCGAGTCAAATGGAGGGAAAATTATGAGATTGGAGTAGCTAGAATCCCTTAAGAAGAGCTTTTGCCTCAATAGGGGAAACCGCGTTATCTACATCTGAGAACGCTTCTCAAGACTAGAACAACATTGTAGAAGGTAAGAAGATGCTTCGAGATTATGAGAAAGTAATCGAATTAACAATCAGGAGAGAAATCTCCCATGTGAGGGAGAAAATCAGAAGCCCTAATTGACCCTTTGGGCTTGATTTGTGTCCCGAGACCAAACTACTTGGAATTTGAGACTCAAATTTGGCTAAGAACTAGCCAATATATTAAGGAAAAATTTATGGAAAAAGAAAAATGTCCATAGAAGAAAATGTGCGATAAATGAAGTCAAACCCTTGAGGCAAGCACATGGAGAACAATTTTGTCCTTTAGGGTTTATTTGGGTCATAATTGGGCCAAATGGACCAGGATGAAGCCCAAAAATAAACTATGTGATAATTTACTTCTTGAAGAACATGCAAAGCACAAGTTTTCCCAAAAAGATTAAAAATTGAACGAGTTACGGAGTTTTGAAGTAACGGTATAGGCATGGGCCTAGCTTTGTGTGCTGTTTGGACCTTTTGGGCCTTAAGTGGCCCAAATATGGTCGTTTTGAGCCCAAATTTGGTTGGTTACTAGCTGAAATCATGAAGAGAAAGTGAAGGTAAAATGAGCTGGAAATTCATAAGAATCGAGGTGTTATGGCTGTTTGAAATGAAGGCATGTGCGTAAAATGCAATTTTGGGCCTTATGGGATTATATGGACCTAAGGCGGCCTAAGCCATATCGAATGGAGCCCAAATTTGGTATGGAAGCTCGTGGAAGGAGGATAAGATGTTAAAGGATCTAGATAAGATTATAATACTCTAAAATTACTTAAAGGCTAAGAAAGGAAAAGATATGGATAAGGATGAAGCTTGATGAGGTTTAAACAGCCAATCACGTTTTGCCACCTCTCCAATGCTTATCAACTTGCATGGACATCACTACCTTATAAATAGGGATGTGGGAAGAAGGGAATCCCATTCTGGGGTTGAAAAAGGTTAAAAAGAGAAAGAAGAGAGAGAAAGAGAAGAGGAAAAGGGAAGAAATCCAATAAAAGTGAGGGAAATTGATGGAATTTGGGAGTTTTTCCTTGAGGACACTCTTATCTAAATTGTGAGAGGAAGAGAGAGGAAGGAAGAAATAAAGGAGAAAAACAAAGAAATAAGAGAAAAGAAGAGTGAAATCTCACAGCCAATGAAGGGAGAACCCGTGAGCTTAAGGTGAGTTTTCTCTTTCATTTTAATTTCGTTTCTCTTGAAATTTTGAGGATGATTTTTAAGTGATATTAGTATTTTTTATATTAGATATTGCTCAAAAACATTCCGGAACTCTGTCAGATTTTCAAGAGAAAAAGTTTATAAATTGAGTCGAGATTCTGTCAGAGATAATGCAGCTCCGACAAGGTATGCAGTTTCAAGTTTCTTTTCATGAAAACTAATTTATCTATCATCATGATATTTTTGAGTGTAAAATAATGATAATTCTAAGGAAAGATGTTGCCAAAATATCGGTAGGAAATTGATGAAAATATAAGGGGAGATTCTGTTCGATTGAAAAGAGAAAATTGAAGTATTTATAAAGGGAGACTCTGCCAAAGTGACTAGAGAAATTTGAAGAAAAATGTAAGGGGAGACTCTTACAAAATAGAGAGAGAGCTTAAGTTTATTGCACCGGACCTGAGTAAATGGGTATTGTGATTGCATGGCCTATGTAGTTTTCAAAGTGTTTTCAAAGTATTTTTAGTATAGTAAGTGGATATTGTGATTTCATGACCTATGTAGTTTTCAAGTGTTTTCATAAGTGTTTTCTATGTATTTTCATATATAAAGTGCAAGTGTTTGTGAAAGTATTATTGTGTTTTAAGCGTTATTTTGCCTATATATTTTGGGAAGTGATTTTAATAAGTGTGCATCACACGTTATTGAAGTGAGTTGTTCTAAAAACACCTGCATGATTCTAGGCTTCAGTGTGCCCCCACATAATCGTTTCGTTTTCGGGTGTAGTAAGAAAGTGATAAGTGTGACTTCATACATAACTGTTCTGTTTTTGGGTGTATAGGGAAGTGTTAAGTGTTAAGTGTTAAGTGTTAAGTGTGCATCACTCATTATCGAGGCGAACTATTCCAAAAGCACCTGCATGATGCTAGGCTTCAGTGTGCCCCTACATAATCGTTCTGTTTTCGAGTGTTGTAAGAAAGTGATAAGTGTGACTTCATATAACTGTTCTGTTTTTGGGTGTATGGAGAAGTGTTAAGTGTTAAGGGTTAAGTGTTAAGTGTGCATCACTCATTATCGAGGTGAACTATTCCAAAAACACCTGCATGATGTTAGGCTTCAGTGTACCTCTATATAATTGTTATGGTTTCAGGTGTAGAGGCAAAATGATAAGTGTGAATGCATACATAACTATTCTATTTTTGGGTGTATGGAGAAGTGTTAAGCATTAAGTGTGCATCTATACAAGTATGGTAGTAGGAAGATGTGAACGACCCCCCATAGCAGTGATAGAGCTCATTATACAATGTAGTGAAGTGCATCTGTTCTCTTATTCTAAGACACGTAGCTTGTTGTCCAATGTGGCGCACTGTACCGGTTGAGTGATCTGGTACATGGGAGAGTATAGCTCATTGTATAACGTAGCAATGTGTTTTCTGAATCGTGATTCTAATTTTAGTTTTATACATTTGTTTTTCAGTGAAAGTGAGTATGTTTTTAAGAAAGTATTTAAGATATATTTTTTTTTTTATGTGTGAAAATTATCTATATTGCATGTATTAGTTGTGTGTCATAATATCTGCTTACTGAGATAGTTATCTCACTCCCCAATCATTTTTCATATAGTGATGATTCGGCTGCAAAATAGTAAGTGATACGGAAGAGAAGTTGAGAAGTTAGACTCTGAGATCAGGTTATTGGTTTGTACTTTTATATTATAAGATAAAAAAAACTTTAGAGCCTCATATATATGTATCTTATGTACATATTTTAAGAGATGTAACACTTCTGGGCACTCTGTATGTTAATTATAGTAATTCTTGTTATTTAATTTTGTATGAAGTGTAATTATGCTCCAGACACGTCTTGTAAGAAATGGTGCCAGCCGCGACATGCTTAATGGGCTTTGAGATATTACAAGGCAAAAGGAAAGGCCTAACTTTGGCCCAACCCTAAATGGCTTCAAGGCCATGTGGCCAAAGTGGGCCATGGCCCAAAAAGATCGTGCCCAAAGGAAGAAAGTCAGCCCATACCATGCCTTGGGAAGACCAACACATGTGGGGATATATAGCATGCAGGCGTGCGGGGGAATAGATCCTATGCCTAGTAGAACGCACAAAGGGGCTCATTTGTGCGGACAACTAATGCCGCTCGCGCACGCAAGTCGCACCCACAAGGAGGCCTCTAGCACACGCCACACGCTCGCAGCAGCAAGCTTGCGCGCGTA
>NW_019014392.1:14600-33875 GCF_000150535.2 Carica papaya | reverse complement strand
AAGCGCAAGGTGGAGCTTATTTTTTAGTACCACAATTATTCGGAGGAGAAAAAGATAAAGCTTGTGGTCGTGGAGTTTGGAGAGTATGCGATTGTGTGCTGGGATCAACTCATCACAAGTAAAAGGAGAAATGAAGAGAGACCTATTTCCACTTGGGCCGAAATGAAGGCTATCATGAGAAGGCGCTTTGTTCCTACTCACTACTATAAGGACTTACATCAAAGATTGCAAGGCCTTATACAAGAGAACAAGAGTGTAGAAGATTACTACAAAGAGATGGAGAGCCATGATAAGGGCTAATATTGAAGAGGATAGGGAAGCTACTATGGCAAGGTTCTTAAATGGCCTTAACAAAGAAATAGCCAATATTGTAGAGTTTCGACATTATGTGGAGATTGATGATATAGTGCACATGGCTATAAAGATTAAAAGACAATTAAAACGAAAGGGGAACACAAGGCAAGCCAACACTTATTCGGCCCAAAATTCCAATTGGAGGTTAAATTGTATAGGAGATAACAAGGCTGTCCAATTCAAAAGAAATGACAAAATCAAGCCAAAAAATGATAATGATAATAAAAACAAAGGTATTTCTAACCCCCAAACTCCTAGGAATAGAGATATCAAGTGTTTTAGATCCTTGGGTTTATGTCATATTGCATCTCAATACCCAAATAAAAGGGTAATGGTGATGCGTGGTGATGGTGTTGAAACGGATGACGAGAGTGATGTAGAGGATGAAATACCTCCTTTGGAGGATTGTAGTGATGGGGAAATGCCTATGGAAGATAGATTGTTTGTTTCTAGGCGTGCTTTGAATACGCAAGTAAGGAATGATGATGAAGGGGTTAAGTTGCAAAGAGAGAACATTTTTCATTCTAGATGTCTAATGAAAAAAAAATTGTGAAGCATGATTGTTGATGGGGGTAGTTGTGTAAATGTGGCTAGTACCTTGTTTGTTGATAAACTGGGTTTGGAAGCTACAAAACATGCTAAACCCTATAAACTGCAATGGCTTAACAATAGTGGGGAGGTGAGAGTTAATAAGCAAGTGAGGGTGCCTTTTACTATTGGGAAGTTTAGTGATGAGGTGACATGTGATGTAGTTCCTGTGTAAGCTAGTCATATTTTGTTGGGTAAACCATGGCAATGGGATAGGAGAGTGATGCATGATGGGTATCTCAATAGGTACATGGTAGAAAAAGAAGGCAAAAAGTATACTCTTCTTCCTTTAACCCCTAAACAAGTTTTTGATGACCAAATACAACTTGAAAAGTTCCATGATGAATTTGGACAAACAGAGACCGAGAGAAAAAGAAAAGAAAAAGAAAAAGAGAAAAGAAAAGAGAGTTAGAGAAAATTAGAGTGGAAAAATTGAGATCAAAAGGAAAAAGAAAGAGAGGTGCATTTGACCATAGAAAAGAATGAGGGAAAAAAAATGAGCTTTTATGCTAAAATAAGAGATGTGAGAAAAGCTTTATTTTCTAACAAGCTAATGATTGTACTCATCTACAAGGAAGCTTGTTTCTCGATTAACGAACTTGACCTTTCTTTGCCAAGTGTTGTGGTTGAAGTTTTACAGGAATTTAGCAATATCTTTCTCGATGATATACCTCAAGGTTTACCACCTTTGAGAGGGGTTGAGCATCAAATTGACTTCATTTATTTGTACCGGTAGCTATTAATTCTTTTGTTTCCTGTGATGATACCTTGCATGATCCAGAAGGAAGTGTAATTCCAATTATGAACCACATCAATGATGGAGTTGACGAGCCAGGCAAACATAGTGAGTTTTCTTTTGTTATCACTAATCATTCTCCTTTTGATGAAGGACCAGATTCGTGGGTGAATTTTTTTAATGAAAGAGGGGATGATGTGATCGTAGACGACTCAAATTTAGTTCTAGTGATGCAATCCTACATCAAGGAGGAATCCCACAGTCCCATCCCAAATAGGCAAGCGAGTCTAGAATCCCTTTGTTTCCTAAACGGGATCCACTCAAAAGAAAAAGTAAACTCCACTTTCCTAAATGGGAAACGCTCTGAAAAGAAAAGTAAATTCTAGTTTCCTAAACAAGAACATCTTGAACAATAAAGTAACTTCAACCCTGACTATTTTTCTAAATAGGATTATTTTATGGATTGGGTCAAGTTTGTCCAAAGGAAACTTGAGGCCCAATTACAAGGCAAGAAGAAAGACCTAATTTTGGCCCAACCCAAAATGGCTTCAAGGCCATGTGGCCAAAGTGGGCCACGACCCAAGAAGATCGCACCCAAAAAAAGGTTGGCCCATGGTGTGCCTTGGGAAGACCCACACATGCAAGGACATATAGCACGCAAAGGGGAATAGATTATGTGCACAATAGAATGTGCGTAGGGGCGCGTTTGTATGGACAGCTAAAGTCGTATGTACGAGCACGAGGAGACTTCTAGCGCACGCTGCATGCTCACAGCAGCAAGCCTACGCGGGCAGGACAACTGAGGACAATATGTTTTTGAGTTCGACTTGGACTCTTATTTAGCCTCTTTTTCTAGATTGATCATATACATATTCCTATTCAAAGTCAATGAAAATTCAGTATAAAAAGAGGTATGCAGAAAGCTTATTTGATCCTATTTCTACATGTAAATTTTATGGAAAATTTTTCAAGATGAATTCTTCATCAACTTAAAGTCTACATGAAGATATGGAGATAAAGAGAAGATTTATCTAATATTATTTTATTAATATTTTAATGTCAAATTTATTCATAGGATTAATTAATTATTATTTTAGGATTAAGATAAAGATTAACTTATTTAAAATTAAGTTAGGATAAAATTTGATTATTTTAATATTTATGTATTTTTATCGAATTAAATTAGATCCTAGAGTTTAGATAGGAATCTTAAATTCTATTTCAAGCAGTAATAGAAAATAAAAGCTTATAGAAAAGTTTAAGTTCAAGCTTTGTAAACACAACTTTGAGAATGAATAAATTTGAAGTTTTGAGTTTTTATTTAGAATTAGTTTTGTGCTAATTTTTCTTCTTCAAGTTCTTCAAAACTAAGGAACTTTCCAAAGTCTTGCCAAGCTGAGGAGATGGAATCAAGTTATCGGATAAGTTCGTGACGTTTTTATTTTCTTCGTTTTTCATTTCCCTAGTTTTTGTTTTTGCATGTCATATTCTTGGTTGTAGAATCAAACAGAGGGAGGAGTTAATTAGATGGTTAAGTTTCTAAAATTACACATGTAGGGTTGAGGTTTTGAGAGTCAAAACGATCTTTCCCATACCCTCCCACGTCAGTTGGTATCATAGCTGTAATTTCAATATTTAATAAATGTTCTAGTTTGCTTTTAACTCTTGCTAATTGTGTGAGTGCTCTTTTAGAGGGTGTGCACAATCATTTTGCCAAGTTTCGGGTTGATTCAAACTTATCAAAATAAGCGTTTTTCTGATATAATGATGTGACAGAGGGCCTTTCTAGTCAAGAATAGATTCATGCTCTTCCAGAGGTCGAGCACCCTATCATGTAAGATACAAAAGAAGGAAAAAAAGTCGGCCACCAAAATTAGTCATGTTTAGCTGTTAATTCTTTTGTTTCGAGTGATGATATCTTGCATGATCTAGGAGGAAGTGTGATTCCAGTTAAGAACCACATCAATGATAGAGTCAATGAGCCAGGTAAGAAAAATGAGCTTTCTTTTCTTATCACTAATCATTCTCCTTTTAATGGACCAGATTCGAGGGCGAATCTTTCTGAAGAAGGGGGGATGACATGATCCTAAATGACTCCAATTTAGTTCCAATGATATAATCCTGCATCAAGGAGGAATCCCGCAGATCCCGTCCTAAACAGGCAAGTGAGTTTAGAATCCATTTGTTTCCTAAATGGGATCGACTCAAACGGGAAAGTAAATTCTAATTTCTTAAATGGAAACACCCTGAACAAGAAAGTAAATTCCAATTTCCCACACGAGAACATCTTGAACAGAAAAGTAACTTCAACCTTGACTACCTTCCTAAATGGTATTATTCCAAAGACTAGACCAAGTTTGTCCAAAGGAAACTTGAGACCCAAGTGATGCTTTGTAATAGCTTGGATTTTTCCCAATTTGAACTCTTGTGTTTGGTATGATTGATTAAGTGTGCATATGTATAAAGGGAGATGTGATAAGATTAAGAACTAAGTTTCGAGTCAAATGGAGGGAAAATTATGAGATTGGAGTAGCGAGAATCCCTTAAGAAGAGCTTTTGCCTCAATCGGAGAAACCGAGTTATCTACATCTGAGAACGCTTCCCAAGACTAGAACAACATTGTAGAAGGTAAGAAGACGCTTCGAGACTATGAGAAAGTAATTGAATTAACAATCAGGAGAGAAATTTCCTACGTGAGGGAGAAAATCAGAACCCCTAATTGACCCTTTGGGCTTGATTTGAGTTCCGAGACCAAAATACTAGGAATTTGAGACTAAAATTTTGCTGAGAACTAGCCAATATATTAAGGAAAAAGTTTATGGAAAAAGAAAAATGTCTATAGAAGAAAATGTGCAATAAATGAAGTCAAACCCGTGAGGCAAGCACATGGAGGACAATTTTGACCTTTCGGGCTTATTTGAGTCATAACTGGGCCAAATGGACAAGGATGAAGCCCAAACCAAAAAATATGTGATAGCTGACTTCTTGAAGAACATGTGAAGCACATGTTTTCCCAAAAAGATTAAAAATTGAACAAGTTATGGAGTTTTGAAGTAACGGTATAGGCATGGGCCTAGCTTTGTGTGCGGTTTGGACCTTTTGGGCCTTAAGTGGCCCAAATATGGTCGTTTTGAGCCCAAATTTGGTCGGTAAGTAGCTGAAATCATGACGAGAAAGTGAAGGTAAAATGAGCTGGAAATTCATAAGAATCGAGGAGTTATGGCTATTTGAAATGAAGGCATGTGCATAAAGTGCAATTTTGGGCCTTATGGGATTATGTGGACCTAAGGCGGCCCAACCATATCGAATGGAGCCCAAATTTGGTGTGGAAGCTCCTGGAAGGAGGATAAGACATGAAAGGATCTCTATCACACTCGAATACTCTAAAATTACTTAAAGGCTAATAAATGAAGAGATATGGATAAAGATGACGCTTGAGGAGGTTTAAACGGCCAATCACGTTTTGCCACCTCTCCCATGCTTATAAACTTGCATGGACATCACTCCCTTATAAAAAGGGATGTGGGAAGAAGGGAAACCCATTCTGGGGTTGAAAAAGGTTAAAAAGAGAAAGAAGAGAAAGAAAGAGAAGAGGAAAAGGGAAGAAATCCAATAAAAGTGAGGAAAATTGATGGAATTTGGGAGTTTTTCCTTGAGGACACTCTTATCTAAATTGTGAGAGGAAGAGAGAGGAAGGAAGAAATAAAGGAGAAAAACAAAGAAATAAGAGAAAAGGAGAGCGAAATCTCACAGCCAACGAAGGGAGAACCCGCGACCTTAAGGTGAGTTTTCTCTTTCATTTTAATTTCGTTTCTCTTGAAATTTTGAGGATGATTTTTAATTGATATTAGTATTTTTATATTAGATATTGCTCAAAAACATTCCGGAACTCTGCCAGATTTTCAAGAGAAAAAGTTTATAAATTAAGTCGAGATTCTGTTAGAGTTAAAGCAGCATGTCCGACAAGGTATGCAGTTTCAAGTTTCTTTCCATGAAAACTAATTTATCTATCATCATGATATTTTTAAGTGTAAAATAATGATAATTCTAAGGAAAGATGCTGCCAAAATATCGGTAGGAAATTGATGAAAATATAAGGGGAGATTCTGCTCGATTGAAAAGAGAAAATTGAAGTATTTATAAAGGGAGACTTTGTCGAAGTGACTAGAGAAATTTGAAGAAAAATATAAGGGGAGACTCTTACGAAATAGAGAGAGAGCTTAAGTTGATTGCACCGGACCTGAGTAAGTGGGTATTGTGATTGCATGACCTATGTAGTTTTCAAAGTGTTTTCAAAGTATTTTTAGTATAGTAAGTGGATATTGTGATTTCATGACCTATGTAGTTTTCAAGTGTTTTCATCAGTGTTTTCTACGTATTTTCATATATAAAGTGCAAGTGTTTGTGAAAGTATTATTGTGTTTTAAGCATTATTTTGCCTATATATTTTGGGAAGTGATTTTAGTAAGTGTGCATCACTCGTTATTGAAGTGAGTTATTTTAAAAACACCTGCATGATGCTAGGCTTTAGGGTGCTCCTACATAATCGTTCCGTTTTTAGGTGTAGTAAGAAAGTGATAAGTGTGACTTCATATATAACTGTTCTGTTTTTTGGTGTATGGGGAAGTGTTAAGTGTGCATCACTCATTATCGAGTTTACGCACCTGCATGATGTTAGGGTTCAGTGTACGCCTATATAACTTCCGTTTTCAGGTGTAGTGGCAAAATGATAAGTGTGAATGCATACATAACTATTCTGTTTTTGGGGGTATGGAGAAGTGTTAAGTATTAAGTGCGCACCTATACAAGTATGGTAGTAGGAAGATGTGAACAGCCCCCCCCATAACAGTGATAGAGCTCATTATACAATGTAGTGAAGTGCATCTGTTCTCTGATTCTAAGACACGTAGCTTGTTATCCAATGTGGCGCACTGTACCAGTTGAGTGATCTGGTACATGGGAGAGTATAACTCATTGTATAACGTAGCATGTGTTTTCTGAATCGTGATTCTAATTTTAGTTTGATACATTTGTTTTTCAGTGAAAGTGAATATGTTTTTGAGAAAGTATATAAGATATATATATTTTGATGTGTGTGAAAATTATCTATATTACATGTATTAGTTGTGTGTCATAATATCTGCTTATTGAGATAGTTATCTCACTCCCCCATCATTTTTCATATAGTGAGGATTCTGCTGTAAAATAATAAGTGATACGGAAGAGAAGTTGAGAAGTTAGACTCTGAGATCGAGTTACCAGTTTGTACTTTTATATTATAAGATAAAAAAAAGCTTTAGAGCCTCATATATATATATATATATATATATATCTTATATACATATTGCAAGAGATAGAACACTTCTGGGCACTCTGTATGTTAATTAAAGTTAATTCTTGTTATTTAATTTTGTATGAAGTGTAAGTATGCTCCAGACACGTCCTGTAAGAGATGGTGCCAGTTGCGACATGCTTAATGGGCTTGGAGAAATTACAAGACAAAAGGAAAGGCCTAACTTTGGCCCAACCCTAAATGGCTTCAAGGCCATGTGGCCAAAGTGGGCCATAGCCCAAAAAGATCGCACCCAAAGGAAGAAAGTCAGCCAATGCCATGCCTTGGGAAGACTAACACATATATATAGCGTGCAGGCGTACGGGGGAATAGATCCTATGCCTAGTAGAACGCACAAAGGGGCTCATTTGTGCGGACAACTAATGCCACTCGCGCACGCAAGTCGCACCCACAAGGAGGCCTCTAGCACACGCCATACGCTCGCAGCAGCAAGCTTACGGGCATAGGATAATTAGGGATAACCTCTTTTTTGAGTCCAAGTTGGAGTCACTTCATCTCCTTTTTCCAAACTGATTCATATGCATATTCTTATTCAAAGTCAATGCAAATTCAACACAAAAAGTAGCATGCAGGAAGCAAGTTTAATCCAAAAGCAAGTTTAATCCACAAAGAGGCCTCTAATACACACCACACGCTCGCAGCAGCAAGCTTACAGGTGTAGGACAGCCGGGGATAACCTCTTTTTTGAGTCCAAGTTGGAGTCACTTCATCTCCTTTTTCCAAACTGATTCATATGCATATTCCTATTCAAAGTCAATGCAAATTCAACTCAAAAAGTAGCATGCAGGAAGCAAGTTTAATCCAAAAGGTCTACATTTATAATACCCGGACCTGAAAAACAACTTGAGATAATTTTTTTTTCCTTTAATTATTCATTTAAAATAATTGATTAATTTATTTTATTGTTATTTAAGTAAAGTTTTGAGAAAAAATGAATTAGGGACGAGATTGAAAATAATTTTGGAAAAAATGGTGAAAATTTAGATTATAAGAGTATTTTTGAATGAAAAATTGGAAACAGAAAGTCAAAGTGCAAATAGAGAAAGTTCGGCCGCGTAAGACCGCAATCATCAGCCTCGATGAACCAGAGCGCGCGGCATGGCAAGGGGCGCTGACGTCGGTGCCACGCGGGAGGCCATGCTAGCAATCCCCGTGCCCACAATCGGACGACCCATGATCAATCCCGCACGCGTGGACGATCCGGATTCGTTTCTCCCTTAGGTGCAATCGGACAGTTGAGATTAATTACAATGGACAGGCCAAATTCATTTTCTCATTAGGTGCAATCAGACGGATGAGATTGATCGCGATGGACGGCCCAGATAAATGCGGGATGATTGTAAATACTTTGCATCACACGGGAACCCAAACCCTAGCCACTAGCTCCTGCCGGAGAAGAAGAACCAAACGCCGTAGAATGAGGCCAACCGCTGACTGCTGTAGCACTGGAGCCACTGCCAATTGCCGAAAAAGGTAAAAATCCCCCTTACCCGCTCGGAAATCGATTTTAAGTATCCCTGTTGCCAAATTGGAGCAAGAGGAACAGCGGGTGAGCCAGAAACTGTGGGTAAAGCTCAGTGAAGCCGCCAAGGTTCAAACCTCAAAATCTCTCCGATGAGCCCCTACCCGATTTCCCTTTCATGTGATTTTTTTATCATTGTGTTCACCGTCTTTTTCTGTGTAAGGTAGCCGAAGAAAGAACCTCAGCCGTGAAGGAGGACCAGCATAGCCGCCACATCCAGAGGTCCCCCCGCCGGTAGGTTTTGTTTTTTTGTGATTTCTCAGCCAACCGAGGCCCCTAACGTGTTTTTCTGGAGGAATACAGCCAAAACCGGCTGGGTTGAAATGAACCGCTACCGTTGCCAGCAGAGTCGACGCCAGAGCACGACCACGCCACCCAGCCAGAACCCCAACATTGGTCGAAAAGAGTTTTGGACACTGATTTTA
Source organism: Carica papaya (assembly GCF_000150535.2). The sequence goes on along the minus strand of NW_019014392.1, from coordinate 24,897 downwards.
AATTTTTGAGATATTTTTAGGTATGTGACGGGTGTTTTGAATTTTTACAGAAAAAATTCAGAAAACTCGGTACTAGTTAGGAGGCGTAATAAACAACGCGACGTCTCAAAACACTGATCTGAGTAAGGATCTTTCACCTTATTCTCCGTTACAGTAAATTGAGGCTTAATGTTGTATAATTTTGTATTTTTACAAAAAATTAGAGAACCGTAAAAATGACTACAGGTCACTAGTGGAGGTAGAACTGGTTAATTCATGATTGTTCCGATTTCCTGTTTATTTTCTTATACTGCTCTATTTACTTGTTATTATATGATGAATGTTCTTAATTTATATTTTCTATAGCCTTATCGATTCATCTGCTTTATTTGGTTATATACCGTGAGCATTAATATAGTTTAATTGATCTGTGAATATAATATGATATATTGATATACGTGGTTGGTTGTTTGTTAATGAGAATATTTATGTGAAAGACTTATTAGTATCCAGGGAAAGGGTGGACGGACCCGATACATAGGAAACCCTATCGTGAAAGTTATCTCAGTCGAACGGATTGAAAAGTCTCTTACCGGAAAGGTTTGGGAGATATGATTCATCCTCATACCGGATGGGATATCGAAGCAATAGAATGTTTGGCGCATATTACTGGACGGGATATGGAGATGGCTGGTTAATTGTTGAAGTTGGATATTGGGTTCACGAGCAAGGGGATATCCTTATGGACCTCCAGGAGTACCAGTAAGTAGGTAAGAAATGAAAGTTATTATTCCTCGTTCTCTTAAGTGTGAAAATAAAAAGTGGTATGAATATAGATTTTCATAGGTTGTTTTTGTAAAACTCATTTACGGTAAATATGAAATAAACGGTCTTCTTTATATTAAATGAATTTACTCAAATTAAGTGCTCCATTAGTTATTTTATGATTTTTTTATCAATTTTTAATTTTCTGTATCTGTGATTAGTGCGATATTCTTACTGGGATAGTGTAACTCACCCTTTCATTAATTATTTCAGATCAAGAAGACCAAGATCCAGTCCCGATCAGCAAGAGGGTTGTGAGTAGTTCACTATCCGGACTCCCTTCAAGTGCTAGTGAAGGATGTTCTTGGATGTTTGTCTTTTAAAAGAAACATTCTCGTAACCCTATAGGCATTCAAAATTATTGTGTAAAGAATATAAACTCTAATTCTATTAATCGCTTCTGCATTAAATTTATGAATTTATTTTCTTTTTAGTTCCGAACCTTCATAGTTGGTATCAGAGCCGCGTTCCTCGAAACCATTCCTTACACAAAAACTTAAAAACACCAAATACAAACTATCACTCAACCTTTTTTTGTAAAATGAAAGTACAAAAAAATGAGGAGAGGAAGACCCCCAATAAATTGAGCAGCCCAGAATGGCTCACTTCGAGAGGATGTTGACCGACTCTTCGAGATGCTGGAGAGACTCATCTCTGCCCAGCAGGCCCATGAGGAAAGGTGGGAGCTGTCTGACCCTCCCCCGCTGCCATAATTTGAGTCACCCTTGCAACGGAAAGATCTAAAGTCACCCCAGTACAACCTTGCTCCTCCACTTTACCATCCAATATCACCACAGTACAATATGGTGCCTCCACCGCATCATCCGGTATCGCCACAGTACAACCTGGTGCCTCCACCATATCATTCAGCACCACCACGGGGTCACTCGGTCCCTCATCAACACAATCCAGTTCCTCTTTCACGGGATCCAGTTCCACCCATGATGGACCCAGACTACATTGAAAGGTACAAAAGATAAACTCATCTACATTTGTAGGTACATCCTCTTTTCAAGAGGCCGAGTATTGATTGGCTGAGACAGAGAAGGCTTTCACGACTCTTGAGATGATTCCCGACCAAAAGATTGTACTTGTCATGTACATGCTTGTAGGAGAGGCAGGCCGTTGGTGGCAGCTCAAACAGGCCACCCTGCTCGGTCCAATCACTTGGGAATAATTCCTAATGGCCTTCAATGTAAAGTACCTCCCAGAGCACCTCCGATATTTGAAGGAGATGGAATTTGCACAACTAGTAGGGTGAGATGACTGTGTCAGAGTATGTCCGAAAGTTCCTAGAGTTAGACCGATATTCTCCTTAGAGCATGATAGATAAGGGAAAGAAGGCAAGGAATTTCGAGTGGGGCCTCTACTCTGAGATTAGACAACAGCTGTACGTATTTGAGTTTAGTACCTACTCAGCCGTTCTGGCCAAGGCACAGCTAGTTGAGAGGAACATTCGCATCTTTCCTCCAACAGTGGGGAATCCCAGACCCCCAGTTTTATACCGTAAACTAGCACCTACTGCACCGATTCAGTAGAGTAAAAAGCTTAGACCAGTGACTTAGGCTTCTCCTTAATCTCCAGTAACAAGACGCGATAGGACTTGCGAGCACTATGGCAAGGATAATGGGAACCAGTCGCTGTTATTGTCTTAATAATACTTATCGCATATGTGGGAGTATCCAACATTACGCGAGAGAGCGCCCACAGAATCAGAACCAGACCGGACCTCCTATGTAGGGCAGAGCTTACAACCTAATTCAATAGGATGCTGAAGTCAGTCCGAACGTGATACAAGGTACGTACACTATCTATAATCACCTTGCACATGTTTTGATTGATATTGGTGCTTCACATTTGTTTATCTCACACACTTTTACATAAAACTTAAATGTATCACCGGAAATACTTGATTTTATGTTTTTGTATCTACTCCTAGAAAGAGGACACTATTAAATTAGGTTATATACAAAACTTGTATAATAGACATAGTAGGTAGGAAATTGAATATGGACCTGATAGAGATTGACACGGGGTACTTTGATGTATACAAGTAGTTCAACGTCATCATTATCTTCTTGAAGTTCAAAATACATAGAATGAGCTTGTAATCCAATTCGACTCAAGCAAGGTCATGGCCCAAAGGCCTAATTAAATGCACCAAATTGGATTCTTGGATATTGTCTCCATAACTCGGTCCACGATAATTAGAAAGCATCTTTTGCACATAGCTCTGAATGTTGGTCTTCAATTGTTTGGAAATACTTCTAGTAATTGGACCAGGCCTTAATGTTTGGTCTTCAATTGTTTGGAAATACTTCTAGTAATTGGACCAGGCCTTAATGTTGGACAATCCTCTTGATTTTCCTTGATATCTATGTCACACACACACCCAAAACTGACTTTGACTCATTTTCTGACACAATTTTAATACAATTTATTATCTTAGTTTAGGTTTCACTATTTACAAATCTATGCACACAGCTGCTACCATCTATTTCTAAGGAGGCAATACGGATACCAACTAGCTATGGATGGGTGCGGAATCAATAATAATAATAATATATTACTCAAAAAATCATGCAATAACACTTTTTCTCCAGTCGCCATCATTCATTCCCATAGGCCCATGAGCATGAATAGCAATCGTATAGATTCCCAAGGAAAACTATACCACAGTTCCAATACGGAACCTAATAACCAGCACTCATAGCCTAGTGGCTCCAACCAATAACAATACCAATATCCCTCCAAAAAAATCAGATAGACCGAAATTAGACTAAGAAAACTTAATGAGTTAAGTTTTATTATACACTTAACTCTTTTTTTTATACATAACCCCTAAGCTATCCTAGACCTAATTCAGCCTAACTCTATTGTTTTTTCCCATTTCTCCCTCTCACATTCTTTCCAAAACCTTACTTGTCCCTCTACGCACCCCAACCATCCATCTACTATTTCCCTTTTTAATTCATTCATTCCACTTCCATTTTAATTCTTTAGTAATTTAACCATTTCAATATAATAATACAAATCATACAATTTATATATATATAACATACATCAAGTAAGAAGAAACAACAAGCATACTAATTTAATTTAATCCTAATGTTGCCTAATTAATTTTTTATCCATTTATTTTACTAACACTTAAGTCTTCTAGCTTAACTCTATTTTACTTTAAGTTTTCTATTTAAGTTTACTAATCCTATCTATCTATCTCGTAATTCCATTCTTTGTTTTGATTTATTTCCTAATTTTAGTAAGTTTCTATTTAATTTCTATTTCAATGAATTTACAAAATTGTCTAACTAATTAACTCAAATTCATTATTTATAATTCCCTTATTTGCAGTATTTATAATTTCCTATTTTAATTTATTTTCCAATTTTCTTTTTCTATTTAATTCAAATTTTCCTTTCCTTTATTGACATAATCCTAACCTTAAAACATAAAATAGCATCAACAACAAAATCAATCAAGAAGATATCCTTTGATTTAACCAAAACATCATGGAACACACACACACCCCTAAGTTCATTTAAAACCATATTGCTTTCTATTTTTATTCAAAATACACCTTCTAGATGCATATAAAAAACTCGTTAAAAGTGATTAAAGGAGTACTGCAATTCTTACCTCAATTGAGGCATGGTAACGAACTGATTCCAAGGATTTAGTTCTAATTGCAACCCCAAAGAACAAACACCTCGCAAACTATGGTTTGGGTCTTCAACGAAACCCATTCAACGTACTAGGTGAACACACGTCACACAAACAACTCTCCTTCGCTCATGCATATGAGCGGACTGAATAACTGAACACCCTACGAGAGTAAACACGTGAGGGAGTGATTTGTGAGGTTGTTTGTCATTAAAATTTCAGATTTGAAGATGGAGCCACAAGGGAGTGAAAGAACATCAAATTATCAAGAATTCATCCTCAAAGCAATGCAACAACAATTTGAGAGGATTCTACTAGCTATTGGCAACATGAATGAGAAACTAGAGAAACAATAACGTGAGTTAAATTCCATGAGAGAGGAAGCTTCCCAAACCAATCCAGGGGCAAGAAGACTTCCAACACCACCTTTTGATGAGGAAGTGGAGGACGAATTTGATGACGAGGCTACTTTGGTCAATAAAGGTAGAGATTATGGTAGGGGTCGAAATGATCCGGATAAAAATATTGGGAGCATCAAAATGAAAATCTCATCGTTTCTAAGCAAGAATGATCCGAATGCTTATCTTGAATGGAAGCGCAAGGTGGAGCTTATTTTTTAGTACCACAATTATTCGGAGGAGAAAAAGATAAAGCTTGTGGTCGTGGAGTTTGGAGAGTATGCGATTGTGTGCTGGGATCAACTCATCACAAGTAAAAGGAGAAATGAAGAGAGACCTATTTCCACTTGGGCCGAAATGAAGGCTATCATGAGAAGGCGCTTTGTTCCTACTCACTACTATAAGGACTTACATCAAAGATTGCAAGGCCTTATACAAGAGAACAAGAGTGTAGAAGATTACTACAAAGAGATGGAGAGCCATGATAAGGGCTAATATTGAAGAGGATAGGGAAGCTACTATGGCAAGGTTCTTAAAAGGCCTTAACAAAGAAATAGCCCAATATGTAGAGTTTCAACATTATGTGGAGATTGATGATATAGTGCACATGGCTATAAAGATTAAAAGACAATTAAAATGAAAGGGGAACACAAGGCAAGCCAACACTTATTCGGCCCAAAATTCCAATTGGAGGTCAAATTGTATAGGAGATAACAAGGTTGTCCAATTCAAAAGAAATGACAAAATCAAGCCAAAAAATGGTAATGATAATAAAAACAAAGGTATTTCTAACCCCCAAACTCCTAGGAATAGAGATATCAAGTGTTTTAGATCCTTGGATTTATGTCATATTGCATCTCAATACCCAAATAAAAGGGTAATGGTGATGCGTGGTGATGGTGTTGAAACGGATGACGAGAGTGATGTGGAGGATGAAATACCTCCTTTGGAGGATTGTCGTGATGGGAAAACCCCTATGGAAGGTAGATTGTTGGTTTCTAGGTGTGCTTTGAATACGCAAGTAAGGAATGATGATGAGGGGGTTAAGTTGCAGAGAGAGAACATTTTTCATTCTAGATGTCTAGTGAACGGAAAATTATGTAGCATGATTATTGATGGGGGTAGTTGTGTAAGTGTGGCTAGTACCTTGTTTGTTGATAAACTGGGTTTGGAAGCTACAAAACATCCTAAACCCTATAAACTGCAATGGCTTAACAATAGTGGGGAGGTGAGAGTTAATAAGCAAGTGAGGGTGCCTTTTACTATTGGGAAGTATAGTGATGAGGTGACATGTGATGTAGTTCCTATGTAAGCTAGTCATATTTTGTTGGGTAAACCATGGCAATGGGATAGGAGAGATCAGCATGATGGGTATCTGATAGCAACGGTTACCTGTTGATTAAGATCGTTCCTTAATGATCTAGTTCAGCCAATCTTCAATCTTGGATGAACTCAACAACATTGAGCATATCAAACTCAACACCTTTGAATTACACCAAAAGAAAGAATTATGAAAATCTTCTAAGCAACCCAATCCAACCTATTTGAACCCAACAGCAGTAGGTATATTAAACCTACCACCTTTGAATCACAAAAAGGTAGAAAAATTGAATTACTGTTATCCATCCCTAAATCTAATGAACCCAACAATAATAGGTATATTAAACCTATCACCTTTGAATCACAGAAGAGAAAGAAGAAAAGGCCAAGGTGCCACAACTAGGAGGAAGAATCCTAGTGGATAAACCTAATAAGTTTTGCAAGTAACTTGCAAGACCCAAACTAGCTCAAAGAGACTAGCAAATTAAGGAAAGCCCTTAACAAGTATGTAATTTCAATATGATTTTTACAAGTAGAATGCATCCCTATTTATAGGTCATAGGGAGCATGAAATTCAAAAATAAATTACTTAAAATTAACTTTGGAAGTAAAAACTAATAAAGAAAAATCCAAGACTAATTAATGACTTGGGATTCTAGGCTTCTTTGAATTCATTTTTCCAAGGCTAACTTCTTTTTACTCCATGCTGATTTTCCATCTTCCAATGAAGAGTTTTAATGCTTTTGAAGACACCAATCTTGTTCATAAATGATCAGATTTATTGATGTCCTTCAACTTCAAAGTCAAGCCATTATTGTTGACTAGAATTGATAAAAGAGTGTAGTCTTGAACCAGCCATGCTTTGCACTAATTTTAGGTCATATTACGGGCCAAAATGATTGTCTTGATCAACCAAATATGATCCATTAGCCCTTATTGGCCCATGATCCGAAATGGTCATGAAATTCACAATTATGGACTTCGCATTGTGGGCTTTGGAGCATTCTAGTGAAAGAATTGTGCTAATCAAATTCTTCAAGGCTTCTTGCATTTTCTTTCTTCTTGAACGTGTCATTGGACTAGCAATGTTGATCAAATTATCATCTTCACAAACTTGAGCTTCCTGATTAGCAACATTTGAGCTTTTGTGTATTTGATCGCTATTAGTTCTCTCCCCCTTAAAAAGATTCAATCTCGAATCGTGTCCTACATCATTTTCAAATGGAGAGAGATCAGAAACATTGAAAGTATTATTAATTCTAAACTCACCGGGCAAGTCCAACTTGTAGGCATTATTGTTGATTCTTTGAAGGACTTGAATTCGACCATCTCCACGAGGGTGTAACTTTGTCTTTTATTGGGAAATCTTTCCATCCTCATATGAACCCAAACCCAATCTCCGGGTTCAAAGATAACTTCCTTTCATCCACGATTGATCCTTGTAGCAACTACCTCACTTTTGTGCTTCAAACGTTCTTGAACTTTTTTATGTAAGCTCTTGACTATCTCAACTTTCTTAACCCCATCTAGATTCAAATATTCCTTTATGGGCAGAGGAGAAAGATCTAAAGGAGTTAGTGGATTAAAACCATAAATAATTGCAAAAGGAGATAAACTTGTGGATGAATGCATAGTTCGGTTATATGCAAATTCAGCAATTGGTACACAATCCTCCCAACTCTTGAGATTCTTTTTGAGGATTGCCCGTAGGAGTGTACCAAGAGTTCGATTTTTCACCTCCGTTTGTCCATCTGTTTGAGGATGACTTGTGGTTGAAAATAGCAATTTGGTTCCCAATTTTCCCCGAAGTGTCTTCCAAAAGTAACTCAAGAATTTGACATCTCTATCGGACACTATGCTTCTAGGAACCCCATGTAGTCGAACCACTTCTCTAAAGAACAAATTGGTAACATGCTTTGCATCATCCGATTTCCTACAAGGAATAAAATGTGTCATTTTAGAAAAATGATCAACCACAACAAAAATACTATCCATACCTCATTGTGATCTAGGTAGCCCTAGAATGAAATCCATGGATATGTCAATCCAAGGTGATTGAGGTATAGGCATTGGAGTGTAAAGTCCGTGAGGAAGGGACTTGGATTTTGCTCGTTTGCACTCAACACATCCTCCACAAAGCTTTCCAATGTCTCTTTTCATGTGTGGCCAGTAGAAATGTTCATTCAAGACATCAAGAGTTTTAGGAATTCCAAAATGTCCCACTAATCCACCACTATGTGCCTCTCGCACAAGTAACTCCCTTAAAGAACAATGTGGAACACACAATCTGTTTTCTCTAAACAAGAAACCATTATTTTTGTAGAACTTGTTAAAAGCTCCAATTTCACATGTTTCAAAAATTTGAGAAAAATCAGAATCATTAGCATACAATTCTTTAATGTACTCAAATCCCCTAATTTTTGCATCTAAAGTAACAAGAAGTGTGTACCTTCGGGAGAGTGCTTCAGCAACAATGTTTTCCCTACCCTTCTTGTACTTCACAACATAGAGAAAAGTCTCAATAAATGCTATCCACTTAGCATGCCTCTTATGCAAATTCTTTTGTCCCCTGAGATACTTGAGAGATTCATGGTCAATGTGGATCACAAACTCTTCTGGCATGAGGTAATGCTGCCATGTTTCCAATGCCCTCACAACGGCATAAAGCTCCTTATCATAAGTTGGATAATTCAAATGAGCTCCTTTCAACTTTTCACTAAAGTAAGCAAGTGATCGGCCTTCTTGAAGCAAAACAACAACTATTCCAATTCCTGAAGCGTCACATTCAACTTCAAAAGTTTTAAAAAAATTAGGCAAAGCTAGAATGATTGCATTAGTCAAATCATGCTTCAATTGATCAAAAGCTTTTCGTTGTGAATTACCCCATCCAAACTTTACATTCTTTTTTACCAACTCATTAAGAGGGGTTGCTTTTGCTGAAAAATCTTTAACAAACCTTCGATAAAAACTAGTAAGCCCATGGAAAGATCTTACCTCAGTCACACTTGTTGGAATTGGCTAGTCAAGAATGGCCTCAATCTTTGCTTCATCAACTCTCAAATCATTAGCACTTACTACATAGCCATGGAAAATTACTTCTTCCACACAAAAAGTATATTTCTTCAAATTAGCATACACCTTTTCTTCACGCAAAACAGCAAGAACAAACTTAAGATGCTCAATATGATCACTCATATTCTTGCTATAAATCAGAATATCATCAAAATAAACAAACCACAAATTTTCCAATGAAACGCTTCAATCTTTGCTTCATCAACTCTTAAATCATTAGCACTTACCACATAGCCAAGGAAAATTACTTCTTCCACACAAAAAGTACATTTCTTCAAATTAGCATACAACTTTTCTTCACGTAAAGCAGCAAGAACAAACTTAAGATGCTCAATATGATCACTCATATTCTTGCTATAATTCAGAATATCATCAAAATAAACAAACCACAAATTTTCCAATGAAACACTTCAAAACATGATTCATCAATCTCATGAAAGTGCTGGGGGCATTAGTTAAAATAAAGGGCATAACAAGCCACTCATAAAGACTAAATTTTGTTTTGAAGGCCGTCTTCCATTCATCACCTTCTTTTAATCTAATTTGATGATATCCATATTTCAAATCAATCTTTGTAAAAATGCATGCACCGTGTAACTCATCAAGCATATCATCTAATATAGGAATTGGATGATGATACTTAATGGTGCTTTTCTACGTTCTCAGCCATATGAAGCATTTCCTCCAAATCCATGTAGTGCTGCAATTCAACAACATCAGCAATCTCCCTTTCCAAACCACCCAAGAAACGTGCCATAGTAGCCTCGGGATCTTCTTCAATATTGGCTCTGGTCATAGCCATGTCTAACTCTTGATAGTACTCCTCCACAGTCCTTGATCCTTGAGTTGTGCCTTGCAACTTATTGAACAAGTCTCATAGTAATGAGGGGCACAAATCTCTTCTTCATTACTGCCTTCATGTCCTCCCAAGTGCCAATAGGTCGTTCCCTATTTCTCCTTCTAGAGACATTCAACTTATCTCACCAAGTTAGTGCATAACCTTGGAATTCAAGAGATGCAAGTTTTACCTTTTTTTCTTC
>NW_019014392.1:3247-14295 GCF_000150535.2 Carica papaya | reverse complement strand
CTTATTCAAAGGTGTTGAAAAATTTTGTAACTCTTTATTTTCCCAATGATGAAACCTTCAAAACAAATGATGTTAGTACTTCCAAAGATCAAATGAATCAAGAAAAACTTAGCTCTAATACCAAAAATGATAAGCAACGATTACCCATTGTTTAAGATAAAATGATAGCAACTGTTACCCGTTGATTAAGATCATTCCTTGATGATCTAGTTTAGCCAGTCTTCAATCTTAGATGAACTCAACAACATTGAGCATATCAAACTCAACACCTTTGAATTACACTAAAAGAAAGAATTTTGGAAATCTTCTAAGCAACCCAACCCAACCTATTTGAACCCAACAACAGTAGGTATATGAAACCTACCACCTTTGAATCACAAAAAGGTAGAAAAATTAAACTACTGTTACCCACCCCTAAATCTAATGAACCCAACAATAATAGGTATATTAAACCTATCACCTTTAAATCATAGAATAGAAAGAAGAAAGGCCAAGGTGCCACAACTAGGAGAAAGAATCCCAGTTGATAAACATAATAAGTTTTGCAAGCAACTTGCAAGACCTAAACTAGCTCAAAGAGACTAGCAAATCAAGGAAAACCCTTAACAAGTACATAATTTCCATCCGTTTTCTATAAGTAGAATGCACCCCTATTTATAGGTCATAGGAAGTACGAAATTCAAAAGTAGATTACTTAAAATTAACTTTGGAAATAGAAACTATTAAAAAAACATAATTCAAGACTAATTAATGACTCGGGATTCTAGTCTTCTTTGAATTCATTTTTCCCAGGCTGACTTCTCTTTACTCCATGCTGATTTTCCATCATCCAATGAAGAGTTTTAATGCTTTTGAAGACTCCAATCTTGTTCATAAATGATCAGATTTATTAATGTCCTTCAACTTTGAAGTCAAACCATTACTGTTGACTAGAATTGATAAAAGAGTGTAGTCTTGAACCAGCCATGTTTTTGCACTAATTTTAGGCCATATTATGGGCCAAAATGATTGTCTTGATCAACCAAATATGATCCATTAGCCCTTATTGGCCCATGATCTGAAATGGTCATGAAATTCACAATTCTGGACTTCGCATTGTGGGCTTTGGAGCATTCTAGTGAAAGACTTGTGCTAATCAAATTCTTCAAGGCTTCTTGCATTTTCTTTCTTCTTGAACGTGTCATTGGACCAGCAATGTTGATCAAATTATCATCTTCACAAACTTGAGCTTCCTGATTAGAAACATTTGAGCTTTTGTGCATTTGATCACTATCAAGCTCAATGGTGCACAATTGAATTATTCCACCAATGACAAAGAGTTTTATGTTTTGGTAAGAGCATTAGAGACATGGCAGCATTATTTGTTACCAAAAGAATTTGTGATTAACACTGATCATGAATCTTTGAGGTATTTGAAAGGGCAAGACAAGCTTAATAAACGACATGCAAAATGGGTGAAATTCATAGAGTCCTTCCCATATGTGATCCAATATAAGCAAGGAAAAGAAAATTGTGGTAGCTTATGCACTTTCAAGAAGGTAATGTCTTATCTCTACTCTTTCTACAAAGTTTGACGCAAACAAAGCTAAAAACACATAAGATACTCAAAGAGCATCAAAAGGTGACTTGGAGCAAATTTCAAATGAGTTGAACACAAATAGAATTCCAAACCTGGAAAGTTTCAGTAGACCAGTATCAAAATCGAAGGCAAAGAAGTTTAAAGAGTTACTCCAAGTTTTCACTCAAAAACATGTGGATGATGGGCTGGCCAATTGTGGAAAGTTCAAATATGAGCTTTTTGAACAGCCTAAATTCGTAACTTTAATTGGGTTTAAATTATTTGAGATAATTTTGGCTTGTTTGAGTCTTATTGGTAATGGGTGAATAAGCATTGTGTAGGGGTTGGATTAGTTGAGTTGTTTTAAATATTTTGGATTGTATTATTTTAGTTTGAGTTAATTAAGCCCATATAGTCAAGTGTAACTCATTTGAGCTTAAGTCTTGTCTTAGTATTATTACAAAAATGAGCCCATAACTATATGGTGCCACAAAAATTAGTGGTGTTGGTTAAGAAGAATGGAGCTACAAGGAGTTACATAACAGTTATATGCCTATAATTAGCTTTGTTATTGTCGGAGTTATAATTGTAATTATCACATATTAGTCTAGTTATTGTGAGAGTTACGATTGTAGTTATTGTGTTGTAACTTATCGTTGATTTCTTTGACTATAAATACCAAAGGAACTCTTCTTTGTGGATATTAAGAGTTGTAATTAAATATTTCAGAATTGAGTTAAGAGTGTTTTGGCTTTCTTTTCACTTTATGCACAAGATGTTGATTTGGAATACAATTGTTATCACTTGTATTTTAATTTTGATTTCCTATTTTAATTGTTCTTGGTAAGTGTTTGGATTATGTTCAAGCGATGTCATTTATCTTTCTTGGGTTCTATCTAACTTCTACCATTTGGGTGATTGAACAAATTTGATTCCTTTTTACTTGTGATCTAAATTCTTTTTTAAACCAATTGAAGAGTTCTAAGGTTCGAACAAGGGTCTTGGGGTTCCGCATCTTTTGATATCAAAGCAAATTAGTCTATCCATATTTTGTTGTCTTTATTTTCATTATTTCTTGCTAAAAAAAAGAGACAAATTTGCATTCAGCAAAAAAAAAAAAATCAAACTAGTCTAATTTGCTTAATTGTTCAAAACATACTTCAACCAATTCTACCTTGTGTAACTGAAACACTTGTTGTTTCTTCTCTTTTATTTATCTCATATAACATTCAAGTACATTTAAAATTTAAAAGAGAAACTCGTTTCAAGGTTGTTTGTTTGGTTGAGATTGTTTGTCTAATTTTTGAGGCTGTTTGGAAACAACTCACCTCCATTGAGTTTGTTTTCATCCAAAACTATTTGTTTCACTTAATTTGAGTGTTTTGGGTGATAATTTGTGGTTCTATTAGAGAATTACAAGTTTCGTGCATTAAATTCCAGATACACTATTTTTTTTCTTGCATCTTTAGTTTCATTTAATATTTCTGCCCATTTGCTTCTTATTACATCTTGAGGTAATAATGTTGTTTTGTTGTTGCCTAATTAACATAAAAATCATCATACACTTATTTCTACATCAAGTGTGTGCTCTTCATTGTTTAGAATGTTCTAGTTTGCTTCTAGAGTTGAATTCGTGTATCTTGTTTCTTCAGGAATTCTTTGTTATCTCTAATTAAAATTGAGTACATAGTGATAATTAATTTTTGTTTAAATTGACTCTTTTGTATAGAGTTATAAAAGATTTCTTGAGTGATAAAAAGCAAGAGAGTGTGAGCTCAAAAGAGGGTAAAAGCCAAAATTGAGTGAAACACGAGTGCCCATACTACGAGAGTGTATACGTGAGGACATTTGTGAGGTTGCAATCTATTTTTGTTTGTCATTAAAATTTCAGATTTGAAGATGAAGCCACAAGGTAGTGAAAGAACATCAAATTATCAAGAATTCATCCTCAAAGCAATGCAACAAAAATTTGAGAGGATTCAACTAGCTATTGGCAACATGAATGAGAAACTAGAGAAACAATAACGTGAGTTAAATTCCACGAGAGGGGAAGCTTCCCAAACCAATCCAGGGGCAAGAAGACTTCCAACACCACCTTTTGCTGAGGAAGTGGAGGACGAATTTGATGACCAGGCTACTTTGGTCAATGAATGTCGAGATTATGATAGGGGTCGAAACGATCCTGATAAAAACATTGGGAGCATCAAAATGAAAATCCCATCGTTTCTAGGCAAGAATGATCCGAATGCTTATCTTGAATGGAAGCGCAAGGTGGAGCTTATTTTTGAGTGCCACAATTATTCGGAGGAGAAAAAGATAAAGCTTGCGGCCGTGGAGTTTTGAGAGTATGCCATTGTGTGCTGGGATCAACTCATCACAAGTAAAAGGAGAAATGAAGAGAGACCTATTTCCACTTAGGCCGAAATAAAGGCTATCATGAGAAGGCACTTTGTTCCTACTCACTACTATAGGGACTTACCTCAAAGATTGCAAGGCCTTATATAAGAGAACAAGAGTGTAGAAGATTACTACAAAGAGATGGAGAGACATGATAAAGGCTAATATTGAAGAGGATAGGGAAGCTACTATGGCAAGGTTCTTAAATGGCCTTAACAAAGACATAGCCAATATTGTAGAGCTTCAACATTATGTGGAGATTGATGATATAGTGCACATTGCTATACAGATTGAAAGACAATTAAAGCGAAAGGGGAACACAAGACAAGCCAACACTTATTTAGCCCAAAATTCCAATTGGAGGTCGAATTGTAGGGGAGATAACAAGGTTGTCCAATTCAAAATAGATGACAAAATCAAGCCAAAAGATGCTAATGATAATAAAAACAAAGGTATTTCTAACTCCCAAACTCCTAGGAATAGAGATATCAAGTGTTTTAAATCCTTTGGGTTTTGGTCATATTGCATCTCAATGCCTAAATAAAAGGGTAATGGTGATGCATGGTGATGGTGTTGAAACGGATGATGAGAGTGATGTGGAGGATGAAATACCTCCTTTGGAGGATTGTAGTGATGGAGAAACGCCAATGGAAGGTAGATTGTTGGTTTCTAGGCGTGCTTTGAATACACAAGTAAGGAATGATGATGAGGGGGTTAAGTTACAGAGAGAGAACATTTTTCATTCTAGATGTCTCGTAAACAGAAAATTGTGTAGCATGATTATTGATGGGGGTAGTTGTGTAAATGTGGCTAGTACCTTGTTTGTTGATAAACTGGGTTTGGAAGCTACAAAACATCCTAAACCCTATAAACTGCAGTGGCTTAACAATAGTGGAGAGGTGAGAGTTAATAAGCAAGTGAGGGTACCTTTTACTATTGGGAAGTATAGTGATGAAAAGAAAAGAGAAAAGAAAAGAGAGTGAGAGAAAATTGGAGTGGAAAAATAAAGATCAAAAGGAAAAAGAAAGAGAGGTGCATTCGACCATAGAAAAGAATGAGGGAAAAAAAATGAGCTTTTATGCTAAAATAATAGATGTGAGAAAAGTTTTATTTTCTAACAAGCCAATGATTGTACTCATGTACAAGTAAGCTTGTTTCTCAACTAACGAACTTGACCCTTCTTTGCCAAGTGTTGTTGTTGAAGTTTTGCAGGAATTTAGCAATGTCTTTTCCGATGATCTACCTCAAGGTCTACCACCTTTGAAAGGGATTGAGCATCAAATTGACTTCATTCTCGGGGCTGAAATACCAAATAGGCCAGCCTATAGGAACAATTCTGAGGAGACCAAAGAGCTTCAAAGGCACTTGGAGGAGCTATTACAAAAGGGGCACATTCGAGAAAATTTAAGCCCATGCGCAGTGCCCGTCTTGTTAATACCCAAAAAAAGATCGTAGTTGTTGTATGTGTGTTGATTGTAGAGCTGTAAACAAAATAACGGTAAAATATCGACACCCAATACCTTGACTTGATGATATGTTAGATGACTTGCATGGTGCTTGTGTATTTTGTAAAATTGATCTTAAAAGTGGTTATCACCGAATAAGAATGAAAGCAGGAGATGAATTGAAAACTACTTTTAAAATAAAACAAGGGTTATATGAGTGGTTGGTTATGCCATTTGGCTTAACTAATGCACCAAGCACTTTCATGCATTTAATGAACTATGTTTTACGTGAATTTATTGAAAAGTTTGTGGTTATCTACTTCGATGACATTTTTATGTATAGCAAATCTTTAAATGAGCATGTCATGCATTTGAGGCAAGTGTTTGACACATTGCGCAAATTTCAACTGTATGCTAACATAAAGAAATGTACATTTTGCATTGATCGCATCATTTTCTTAGGATATGTCATGAGTGCAAAAGGAATCGAGGTAGATAGTGAAAAGGTAAAGGCTCTTCAAGAGTAGCCGACACCTAAAAGTGTAAGTGAGGTGCGTAATTTTTATAGTATAGAAAGTCTCTATAGGAAATTTGTAAATGATTTTAGTATCGTTGCTGCCCCTTTAACTGAAATCATGAAAAAAGATAAGGAGTTTGTTTGGGGAAAAGAACAAGAACATGCGTTTTCCTTATTGAAAGAACAGTTATGTAATACGCCTTTATTAAGATTGCCTAATTTTGATTCAACTTCTGAAATTGAATGTGATGCCTCTGGGCTTGGGATAGGTGCTCCTCTTATGCAGGATAAAAGACCCACTGCTTACTTCAGTGAGAAGCTCTGATAAGCAACGGTTACCCGTTGATTAAGATAAAATGATAGCAACGATTACCCATTGATTAAGATCGTTCCTTGATGATCTAGTTCAGCCAATCTTCAATCTTGGACGAACTCAACAACATTGAGCATATCAAACTCAACACCTTTGAATTACACCAAAAGAAAGAATTATGGAAATCTTCTAAGCAACCCAACCCAACCTATTTGAACCCAACAACAGTAGGTATATTAAACCTACCACCTTTGAATCACAAAAAGGTAGAAAAATTGAACTACTGTTACCCACTCCTAAATCTAATGAACCCAACAATAATAGGTATATTAAACCTATCACCTTTGAATCACAGAAGAGAAAGAAGAAAGGCCAAGGTGCCACAACTAGGAGGAAGAATCCCAGTTGATAAACCTAATAAGTTTTGCAAGCAACTTGCAAGACCAATACTAGCTCAAAGAGACTAGCAAATTAAGGAAAACCCTTAACAAGTACGTAATTTCCATCCGTTTTTCACAAGTAGAATGCACCCCTATTTATAGGTTATAGGAAGCACGAAATTCAAAAGTAAATTACTTAAAATTAACTTTAGAAATAAAAACTAATAAAAAAAAAACAGAATTCAAGACTAATTAATGACTTAGGATTCTAGTCTTCTTTGAATTCATTTTTCCTAGGCTGCCTTCTCTTTACTCCATGTTGATTTTCCATCATCCAATGAAGAGTTTTAATGTTTTTGAAGACTTCAATCTTGTTCATAAATGATTAGATTTATTGATGTCCTTCAACTTCAAAGTCAAACCATTATTGTTGACTAGAATTGATAAAAGAGTGTAGTCTTGAACCAGCCATGTTTTTGCACAAATTTTAGGCCAGATTATGGGCCAAAATGATTGTCTTCATCAGTTCAATATGATCCATTATCCCTTATTGGCCCATGATCTGAAATGGTCAAGAAATTCATAATTCTTGACTTCGCATTGTGGGTTTTTGAGCATTCTAGTGAAAGACTTGTGCTAATCAAATTCTTCAAGGCTTCTTGAATTTTCTTTCTTTTTGAATGTGTCATTGGACCAGCAATGTTGATCAAATTATCATCTTCACAAACTTGAGCTTCCTGATTAGCAACATTTGAGTTTTTGTGCATTTGATCGCTATCAAGCTCGATGGTGCACAATTGAATTATTCCACCTATGACAAAGAGTTTTATGTTTTGGTAAGAGCATTAGAGACATGGCAGCATTATTTGTTACCAAAAGAATTTGTGATTCACACCGATCATGAATCTTTGAGGCATTTGAAAGGGCAAGACAAGCCTAATAAACGACATGCAAAATGGGTGAAATTCATAGAGTCCTTCCCATATGTGATCCAATATAAGCAAGGAAAAGAAAATTGTGGTAGCTAATTCACTTTCAAGAAGGTAATGTCTTATCTCTACTCTTTCTACAAATTTTGATGCAAACAAGGCTAAAAACACTTAAAATACTCAAAGAGCATCAAAAGGTGACTTGGAGCAAATTTCAAATGACTTGAACACAAATAGACTTCCAAATCTGGAAAGTTTCAGCGGACCAGTAACAAGATCGAAGGCAAAGAAGTTTAAAGAGTTGCTCCAAGTTTTCACTCAAAAACATGTGGATGATGGGCTGGCCAATTGTGAAAAGTTCAAATATGAGCTATTTTAACAGCCTAAATTCGTAACCTTAATTGGGTTTAAATTATTTGAGATAATTTTGGCTTGTTTGAGTCTTATTGGTAATGGGTGAATAAGCATTGTGTAGGGGTTAGATTAGTTGAGTTGTTTTAAGTATTTTGGATTGTATTATTTTAGTTTGAGTTAATTAAGCCCATATAGTCAAGTGTAACTCATTTGGGCTTAAGTCTTGTCTTAGTATTATTACAAAAATGATCTCATAACTATATGGTGCCACAAACAATTAGTGGTATTGGTTAAGATGATTGGTGTTACAAGGATAACACATAACAGTTACATGTCTATAATTAGCTTAGTTATTGTTGGAGTTATAATTGTAATTATCACATAATTAGTTTAGTTATTGTGGGAGTTACATTTGTAGTTATTGTGTTGTAACTTATTATTGATTTCTTTGGCTATAAATACCAAAGGAACTCTTCTTTGTGGATATCAAGAGTTGTAATCAAATATTTCAGAATTGAGTTAAGAGCATTATGGCTTTCTTTTCACTTTATGCACAAGATGCTGATTTGGAATACAATTGTTATCACTTGTATTTCAATTTTGATTTCCTATTTCAATTGTTCTTGGTACTTGTTTGGATTATGTTCAAGCGATGTCATTTATCTTTCTTGGGTTCTATCTAACTTCTACCATTTGGGTGATTGAACAAATTTGATTCCTTTTTACTTGTGATTTAAATTCTGTTCTAAACCAATTGAAGAGTTCTAAGGTTCGAGCAAGGGTCTTGGAGTTCCGCATCATTTGGTATCAAAGCATTGGTTCACCAAGTAAATTAGTCTATCCTTATTTTGTTGTCTTTATTTTCATTATTTCTTGCTAAAAAAAAAGAGACAAATTGGAATTCAGCAAAAAAAAAAAAATCAGACTAGTCTAATTTGCTTAATTGTTCAAAACATACTTCGACCAATTTTACCTTGTGTAATTGAAACACCTTTTGTTTTTTCTCTTTTATTTATCTCATATAACATTCAAGTACATTTAAAATTTAAAAGAGAAACTCGTTTCAAGGCTGTTTGTTTTGTTGAGATTATTTGTGTAATTTTTGGGGTTGTTTGGAAATAACTCATCTCCATTGAGTTTGTTTTCATCCAAAATTATTTGTTTCACTTAATTTGAGTGTTTTGGGTGATAACTTGTGGTTCTATTAGAGAATTACAAGTTTCGTGCATTAAATTCCAGATTCACTATTTTTTTTCTTGCATCTTTTGTTTTCATTTAATATTTCTGCCCACTTGCTTCTTCTTACATCTTGAGGTAATAATGTTGTTTTGTTGTTACCTAATTAACATAAAAATCATCTTACACTTATTTCTACATCAAGTGTGTGCTCTTCATTGTTTAAAATGTTCTAGTTTGCTTCTAGAGTTGAATTCGTGTATCTTGTTTCTTCAGGAATTCTTTGTTATCTCTAATTAAAATTGAGTACATAGTGATAATTAATTTTTGTTTGAATTGACTCTTTTGTATAGAGTTATAAAAGATTGCTTGAGTGGTAAAAAGCAAGAGAGTGTGAGCTCAAAAGAGGGTAAAAGCCAAAATTGAGTGAAACACGAGTGCCCATACTACGAGAGTGTACACGTGAGGGAGTGATTTGTGAGGTTGCGATCTATTTTGTTTGTCATTAAAATTTCAGATTTGAAGATGGAGCCACAAGAGAGTGAAAGAACATCAAATTATCAAGAGTTCATCCTCAAAGAAATGCAACAACAATTTGAGAGGATTCAACTAGCTATTGGCAATATGAATGAGAAATTAGAGAAACAATAACGTGAGTTAAATTCCATGAGAGGGAAAGCTTCCCAAACCAATCCAGGGGCAAGAAGACTTCCAACACCACCTTTTGATGAGGAAGTGGAGGACGAATTTGATGACCAGACTACTTTGGTCAATGAAGGTCGAGATTATGATAGGGGTCGAAACGATCCTGATAAAAACATTGGGAGCATCAAAATGAAAATCCCATCGTTTCTAGGCAAGAATGATCCGAATGCTTATCTTGAATGGAAGTGCAAGGTGGAGCTTATTTTTAAGTGCCACAATTATTCGGAGCAGAAAAAGATAAAGCTTGCGGCCGTGGAGTTTGGAGAGTATGCCATTATGTGGTGGGATCAACTCATCACAAGTAAAAAGAGAAATGAAGAGAGACCTATTTCCACTTGGGCCGAAATGAAGGCTATCATGAGAAGGCACTTTGTTCCTACTCACAACTATAGGGACTTACATCAAAGATTGCAAGGCCTTATACAAGAGAACAAGAGTGTAGAAGATTACTACAAAGAGATGGAGAGCCAAGATAAGGGCTAATATTGAAGAGGATAGGGAAGCTACTATGGCAAGGTTCTTAAATGACCTTAACAAAGACATAGCCAATATTGTAGAGCTTCAACATTATGTGGAGATTGATAATATAGTGCACATGGCTATAAAGATTGAACGAAAATTAAAGCGAAAGGGGAACACAAGGCAAGCCAACACTTATTCGACCCAAAATTCCAATTAGAGGTCGAATTGTAGGGGAGATAACATGGCTGTCCAATTCAAAAGAGATGACAAAATCAAGCCAAAAGATGCTAATGATAATAAAAGCAAAGGTATTTCTAACTCCAAAACTCCTAAGAATAGAGATATCAAGTATTTTAGATCCTTGGTTTTTGGTCATATTGCATCTCAATGCCCAAATAAAAGGGTAATGGTGATGCGTCGTGATGGTGTTGAAACGGATGATGAGAGTGATGTGGAGGATGAAATACCTCCTTTGGAGGACTGTAGTGATGGGGAAACGCCTATGGAAGGTAAATTGTTGGTTTCTAGGCATGCTTTGAATATGCAAGTAAGGAATGATGATGAGGGGGTTAAGTTGCAGAGAGAGAACATTTTTCATTCTAGATGTCTAGTGAACGAAAAATTGTGTAGCATGATTATTGATGGGGGTAATTGTGTAAATGTGGCTAGTACGTTGTTTGTTGATAAACTGGGTTTGGAAGCTACAAAACATCCTAAACCTTATAAACTGCAACGCCTTTTACTATTGGGAAGTATAGTGATGAGGTGACATGTGATGTAGTTCCTATGCAAGCTAGTCATATTTTATTGGG
>NW_019014391.1:9848-23202 GCF_000150535.2 Carica papaya | reverse complement strand
GGAAACATCGAGGTTTCAGTAAAAAATTTAGTATTTACTTTTAAACATCGTAAGGAGCATTTCTAGAATAAAAATTAATGATGTTTAAATTTATGATTTGCATGGTTAAATTTATGCCTAAAGGAAGTAATTTTACGTGATAATGCATACTTTATGATCATATATGAACTTATTAAATTGCATGTAATTTATATGATTTGATGCTCGAAATAAATGTTGATATATGATGCTATTGATGATAAAGAAAAATGATTAAGCATGAAATGATCAATAGACATGAGAAATATGTTTTGTATTGGCATGCATAATTCATAAAGTGTTTTGTTAGGCATTTTATCTCTGAGAAGTTTCTATTTCTCTCCCATCTAGTCTGGAAAGATGTGAGAGGACCACTCCCTATGGATGATAGCATACCCTCTAACGAGAGTGGTGACGCGATATGATTGTAGGGGTCATCGTTGGCAAAGTACGGTCGTGGTCATAGATCATCATGTCATGGTGTGGTAAGCCGTAAATGTGTTATTAGTTTGGCAAGCTGCAAATTGCTGTTATAAATGAAATCAATTAGCCATTCTACATGGGTAGTCAGGAATTCGTATTGTCTTCAGTAGATGGAAGTCAGAACGACTTCATAATGAATGACACAAAAAATAGTGCATATCATGATTTATTTAATTTTTTCTATTTTTTAGCATGATATATTTGATTGATATGATATGACTATGATATGATGGGTTTAATGATTTTTCTAATAAAATAAATTATTTTAATAATTTAATAAAGGACTCTGACAGGACTCTTGATGGTAAGTAGTGATGATACTTTAAATTACATTTAAAATCTTATGATATTATTTAAATATTATTTTTCTTATTGAGTATATGAAACTCACCCCTTTTCACGCCCCCTATATGAGGAAGATAGTGAGGAACCAATCACTGACCTATCCTTTGAACTATTTGGAGATCTCGTAGATATATACACCTTTTTGAGTGCATGACTTGTCCCGCACTCTGACGAGTCCTTTTAAATAATGATAGAAGTGGCCCTTTTATATTTTGATATTTTGTATTTTGTTGTCACTTCTAGCCTTAGTTATATATGTAATTGGGAACTCATATATTTTGTAAAAGATTTGTAATAAATTGATCTACTGCATACATTTAACTATCATGCACTCATAATATATTTCTATATCTAGCACTCTTATTTTTTAATTAGCATTTGGGATGTCACAAATGGTATCAGAGCAGTTAGCAGAACAATCTCTTACAACTGAGGCTGTAACTAGGAAAAACCTTTCTAAAATACTATCTTTCAAAAACTAGACAACCAACTCATATCTTCTTTTTCTTTTGTAGGAATGACATGAGGAAGACTTTCTGTAGAGCGTATTAAAAGACCTGAGGCCCAAGATCATCTGACCAGGGCCAAGTTTACCAAACTCTTCCGAGCCATCCAGGGTCTAATTATAGTTGTAGGACAAAACCAAGCCAACCCTTGCCAACATCCTTCTGCCCTTGAATACTGATCAGTTGAAAGTTCCATCTCCTATAATATAGCAGAATTTAGAAAACTTAACCCACCCCACTTTGAAGGAGGCCCCAACCCCTTAGTGGCTGAAGCCTGGATCCTACAGATAGAGAAACTTTTCTCTGTCTTAGATCTAATCGAGGAGAAAAAAGTTCTCCTAGTGGCCTTTATGGTAATTGGTGAAGTCGAACATTGTGAGGAGAAAAAGTTCTCCTAGCAGCCTTCATGCTAATTGGTGAAGTCGAACATTGGTGACGGCTTAAAGAGGAAGTCCTACCTACCCCTACCATTTGAAAGTTTTTTATAGACGCATTCTTTGAGAACTTCTTCCTAGTCTATGTGCAAAAAAAGGAGGAGGAGTTTCAGGACCTCCACCAAGGAAACTTGATGGTTACCCACTATGCAGCTCGATCGTCTAACTAATTTTTTATTCATAATTAGTTATTTAAGAATAAAAAATACGTAACAAAAATTAGCCAATTTTTTAAATTCAAAGGTATAGATGTTTCATTTTTTTTATGTACACATATGGGGTATATAAAAAAATGTGTTGTAAAGTTGAATTTTTTTATTTTGTTATAATACTATTATATAAGAGAACTTAATCAAAATTCTTGCAAGATATCAAAATTCTGATTTGGTAGAAATTTGTGATATATAACTAGATTTTGTTTTTGCCTTTAAATGCATTTGTTATTTTATGAGAAACAATAGCTTATTAAACAACTGGAAAGTTTTCTATATATTTAAAATTCTTTGCTTCCAGAAAAATGTATTTCTATATCTAGCACCCTTATGTTTTAATTAGCATTTGGGATGTCACAAATGGTATCAGAGCAGTTAGCAGAACAATCTCTTACAACTGAGGCTGTAACTAGGAAAAACCTTTCTAAAATACTATCTTTCAAAAACTAGACAACCAACTCATATCATCTTTTTTTTTTGTAGGAATGACATGAGGAAGACTTTCTGTAGAGCGTATTAAAAGACCTGAGGCCCAAGATCATCTGACCAGGGCCAAGTTTACCAAACTCTTCCGAGCCATCCAGGGTCTAATTATAGTTGTAGGACAAAACCAAGCCAACCCTTGCCAACATCCTTCTGCCCTTGAATACTGATCAGTTGAAAGTTCCATCTCCTATAATATAGCAGAATTTAGAAAACTTAACCCACCCCACTTTGAAGGAGGCCCCAACCCCTTAGTGGCTGAAGCCTGGATCCTACAGATAGAGAAACTTTTCTCTATCTTAGATCTAATCGAGGAGAAAAAAGTTCTCCTAGTGGCCTTTATGGTAATTGGTGAAGTCGAACATTGCAAGGAGAAAAAGTTCTCCTAGCGGCCTTCATGCTAATTGGTGAAGTCGAACAGTGGTGACGGCTTAAAGAAGAAGTCCTACCTACTGCGGATTGCCAGCATGACCTCCCTCGTGGCACCAAGTCAGGGTGCCTTGCCACATGGTGCGCTTCAGTTTGTCGGGGCTACTGACTGGGCAGTCCTACATGGCACATTTTTCTTAAATTACGTTTTGACCCCTAATTTCTAATTTTTCTTTTAAAAGTACCCCCCGACCCCAAATGTTTCCCCCTTTTTCCGAAAATTATTTTCAATTTCATCATTGACCTATTTTTCCTAATTTTTACATTAAATAAAAATTCTAAATTTAAAAATTATATTTTATACATTAATTTTAAATTTTTAAAATTAATTCTGGGTATTACAACTATCCCCTTAAAAGAAATTTGGTTCCTTAAATTTGTCTCTCTCTCATTCAATCAAATAGTTGAGGATACTAGGCTTTCAAGTCTGATTCTAGCATATATAAAAAGATAAAATTATCAATTAATATTAAGTAACTGGGATTGGTGGCATAGAGCTGCAATTATCAATTCAATGTGTATTATTCCAAAACATTCAGTCTTTGACAAAATAAACTGCTATTAAGATACTGATTACTTTTATAACTTTGTGACTTAGTTTACTTGTTTGAGTATCTGTCATTTTTTACATGACTTTTATAGGTACAAGGGATACGTACAAGATCTCCTATATGTATAGAAGTGAAAAATCATTTAATTTTTCATTTGTCCCATGACTTTTATGGGCATAAGGAATACCTACAAGATCTCCTATCTGTATAGAAGTACAAATCAAATACTACAAGCTTTGTATAAACCTAAACAACATATCAAGGTTCATTAGTGGAAAGTAGCAGTTCCATCATGGCAAGTTCTTTACCTGCACAAGGTGTAAAAAGGACCAATGATTCTACCTCTGAACTACTAGGGATTATAGGCTCTACCATGATGCTTTACTTAATAAAAGGTGGAGGTGCCTCGACTGGCATTACGAGAGGTAAGGCAAGTTACAAAATCTGCAGAGGGTGTACAATAGATCCGAAATATAGAATGCACCTCTTGTGTCTCTTTTGGTTGCTATAAGTGTCACTTTAAGGATTGTAAGTCCCGCACCTACATTAATTATATGCAGAATGCACAGTCTTAGTCTCCCCTAATCATCACTTTGGCTTAATAATTATGCATATAGGAAGTTTCATCTTTCGTACATTATGTTGACTATACGTAAATCCAAACTGCATGATCATGTTTTTTTATTACTAGCCCGAGCTTGATCACCACTTTCAATTGGAATCTAGATGCATGTGCCACTTTCGAAGCATAATACACAAATTGCTATAGTGCTGGCGGCAACATTTGCAGAAGCTCTAGGTGTGGAGGTGGTGGAAGACAAGGCTCTCTAACTACTCATTATTTATTCATGTTCTGTGGTGGCCATAGATTGGATGCTCTTATCAAAAGTGCTTGTTGTTGTATGATGGGTGATGATTATACTTGAAAATTTGTGTTTGGAATTTAGGTTTTTGAGGGGAGAAAGAAAACTCTTTGGCATTCATGAGAGAAGAACTAAAGGACAATAGAAGATATATATATGTAGATATGTATATTCTTTTTCTATTTCAAAAATTCTTTAACAATAATACTATATATTGTTTAAGTAGGCATATTTATATTTGTAAAATATGTAAAAGTGTGAGGTATACTTGAATTTATTTTTTGATTTATCATAATTGTATTTTTTAAGAGAATTTTACTAAAATCTTTAAATGAAATAAAGAATTTGATTTAGTAAAAACTAGTGATATGCTGTTAGCTTTCATTTAAATAAATGCATATATTATTTACTGAAAAATAATGGTTTATTAAAGAATTGGATATTTTTCTTAGTACTCAAAATTCTTGGGTTCTAGAAAAATGAGGTCATTAAATTTTTTTGAGAGATAAAAGATAAAAGGATTAAATAGATTGGTAGTAAGCCACCATGAAAGAATGGTGCATGGTCAAGCCCATCTCAGCCTAAAATATTAGTATATCCTATATAAATGGTAAAACAAACAGAAGAAATTTTCTAAAAAGTTCTATTGAAGTGATTATAAAGTCTTGGCTATCACTAAAAACTATCTATGTTATGTAATATCTTATCACTCTTTAAAACAAAATCTTTCTTTTGATGGGACGACTAATATTGAAGTAATATCTCGCATTAGTAATTCAATCTAATATGCTTAAGCTAAGCATATTAGATTCACTTATCATAATTCGTTAAAAAAATAGTAAATAGAAAATTATATGTGAAATTTAAATTAATAGACGATTAGTATTGTTCGAAGGCTTATAAACAGATGCTTGCAATAATAATATACAACATTACGATCACTGTTAAGAGCATTTTTTTAGGAGTTACAAGAACCAAATTTCTAAGTTGATTGTTTCCTCAGAAGAAACTTCACCAGCTCTATTTCATTCTCATCAAACTTGTAATATGATATCTTGTTAAACTTAATCTTGCATGGATCAGAATAAACGTATCAAGTTCATTTTTCTAGTGAAGCTCCTAGTGAGATGTGTGAAGGAAATTGAAGCAATTTACCTGCAGTAATAATTTTAAATTTATCCACATAGTTAATAATTTATCATAAAGGAAATCACCCAAGAAAAACACATCTACATTGAAAAGAATGTTGGTATGGATGGCATAAGGGAAGCCTTACTAAGTAGAAATGAATGCAACATGGTATTGGGATCCGTAAGATTTTACTTGTACAGATCTTCTTCTGAGCTTCCTCCTTTAAACGTAATGATATAAGATTTAGACTATAGAAAATATTAACATCGAACATCTAGATTGTATATTTGTTCCTAAAGATTAAGATTAGATGATGTATTTATATGCCAATATATTAAGATTGGTTAGTAATTAACATTAGAAACATGATCTAATTGTTAATAAAAATTTTGAAATACCCTTTAACATCCTACTCAAAGTATAGTGTAATATAAAAACATAAGTTGATAATGATAATAATATAAAATACATAGAGAAGTTAACCAACTTTTCGTGATACTTCCTCTTCGCATCAATCAAAAGGATAAGTAATTATTGAAGAACAATTACAATGTGAGAAGAGAATAGTTGTGTAGGGTTGATTATTTTGTGGAGGTTGTGAAAAACATAAGTCTTATTTTATACTATACTTATAAAATCTTTGAACTAAAATAAAGAATCATAAACCATTTAAAGTAAATAAACAATTATGCCTATGTAAAATGTTATTTCTTAAATAAAAAATCCATAGCTATTTAGGACTTGATTTTATTATACTTATTAGATATTTTACTTAATTTATATAAAATTCTTATGAACATTGATTTTATTAGTTCTATGGCTGCCATTATAGTATAAAATGAGTCACTTCAAATAAAATTTACTTTTGAATTTAATATTTATATGGAAAAACTTATTAGCCATTTACTTTGAAAAGTAAAAAATAATTTTGTTGAGATAATGTTAAAAATTTTGATGAGTGCTGAATCAACCAAAAATAAATTTCTAATTAACCAATAAAATAATATTGTAGTAGTGGTAAGAAGGGAATCCACAGAAAATTGTAAACTAATTTTATTTCTTGACCAACGAGTAAAAAGCAAACAAGTGAGGATTTCTAGAATAAAATACACAAAATATAAAATAAATAATGAGTAGAATAATGTTAAATAAACTCTTGGCTGTAAATTAGAAACTAAAACAATTATAAGAAGAATTCCTAGTTGACGAAATAGTTTGCTCTAGTAACGTAATTGATCACACATACAAGGGTGCATTTTAATCAAAATATGGCAAATCAGTTATAGTTGTCAGAAACATTCCGACAACCAATCTTTCTTTATTCCTAAACAAATCAAGAAATGTTCGTTAGTTGGTTCTTTGCTACCAAGCAGTCATGGAAACACCCAAAGAATTTAACATGTCAACAGTTTTGAGAGCTAGAATGGCATGATTTAAGTTTTCGGATTCATCCGTGTGAACTGGTCAACTAGAATACTTACTTCCTAGTGTGGCACTGATTGCTACTTGATGTTGAAACCATTCAAACAATTAGGAATTTAAGGGGTTCAACTATCTTCTTGCAATTTCACTTCTCGTATGACGAGCCCTATTCAAATAGATTCAAAACAACAAATATATATAGGTGTAGGAAGTAAATAAATACTAGCTCTGAAATAAAACTCAAATTAATTTGATTAGATGTCACAAATACATTACTGGAGATTGCTAGATCTATCAACTAGGAAAAGGAAAATAAATTAGCCACTCATAGAGGGTTTTTTAATACAAATAAGTTCTTGGAGAGTAGAAGATACAAGAAAGATGAAGAAAAAATTGTTGAAGCAACAGAAGCTGTCATGTGTGACATCGAGAAGAAGAGAGACAATGATTCTACTTTGACAGCAGCCCTCTTTATAGAAAATGAGATAGGGTCTTTTTCTTTTGTTGATTAAGATCCCTTTCCTTGATTTTTGGCTTATCCCAAGCCTTCTAGAGTATGTTCCTCTTTATTTTCAGCCTCAAATCTTGGCTTGAATGATATCTTTTTTACATATTTAAAAAACACACGTTTTAATTTAAATATGCTACTGTGCGCAACTCTTACCATTACTTAAGGCTAAGTTGTCTTAGGTAGGACCCAAGCTTTACCCAAAGCTTGTTCTTGGGCTGATGACAATTTTCACAAACTCTTCCTCTTTTCATGTTATTTTTCTAAGTTTCCTCTTTATATCCTATGCTGCAACAAAACATAGAAAATAATTCGGATTAGATAACATGCCATTAAGTTCAATAACCTAAAAGTGGGTGATAATGATGTCATTTTTAGGCACTATCAAACTCCTCCACACTTATCTTGGGCTTGCCCTTAAGCACTACACAATATACTCCATCAATCCTCATCTCTTCACCTTCAACTCACTTACTCCCAATCATTTCATTACAACCCGTATGTTACACCTCAACCCTCAAGTTACAAGAATAACCATCAACTATAATTTGTAGGCTTGAGTTTTATGGAACCAAATAAATGAATAACCATTTTAACAACTTCCAAACATGACATAAAAGAGTTTTGTAAACTTAGAACACAAAAATTTCATTGAGGGGAGTTGCCAATATCTAGTAGAACAGCCACCAAACGTTTCTAGATATAAGGATTCATGCAATTAATCATGCTAAAAACAGGAAAAAGCTTGAACACCTTTGCTTGCTTGAAATGTCCTCAACTTTCTGACGCAAAGGCAAACATTAAAGATGAATGCACATTGTTACTTAGTTGATTCACCAGTTTCAAGTGGCTATTAGTGCTACTCATAGTCATTTGACCAAAGGACTAGATTATTATTCATGCTCTCTTTTTTTCCCCTTTCATTGTGAGTGTGTTTTATGCTCCATCTCAGACTTTTACTCTAACTATTTTTCAAAGTGAGTGCATTTTACACTCCATCTCACTCTCAGATAATAGATAATTTGATTTATTCATTTAAAGCACACAATTCTAGATAAGTTGTAGAGGAGTTCTTTCTGAGTATTGATATTCACTCAAAAATAAGAGAAATTAATTAATTTTTTTTAATAAGAAACTCTTAAACAAGTCATATTCAATATGTAATCAAAGATAACCATTTATTATGTGAAAAGATGAAAAAACAAGCTATAATTTCTACGAGATGGTTATAATTGCAAATCGACTTTTGAACTGCCCCATTAGAGTTATTTAAAAATAATAGAGATAGTTGTGAAGATTGGAGCAAAAAAAATTGTTGGAGGTGTATGTGTGGTGTGGAAAAAATTAGGCAAGGTCTAAAAACTAGCTACCTAAGATACAGAATACAGGATGTAAAATGCCTCTCCCCTATACTAAAATTACACATTGTCCCCAATGTGATGCAAATAATGAAAAATAAAAATAAAGTCATAGATTAACTCCCCTTGTTACGTGACTTAGAGGTGAGATACATTGGGAAACATCAATTTCTAAGAAACCCCAAATGTGTTGCCAGGTGATATATGCCTTAGGCAAGGCTTATGTGGGGAATAATACATGGCCATGTTGGGCATGCACATAACCGTATTTTTCTTCGGATTTCATTGATTTCCTTGTTATAGAGACAACACAGCCATGTTTCCCTCATAGAAATGCTTTTGTGGTAACACACAACTGTGTCTTAAGAGTTTGGTACAAGCCTTAGGCAAGGCTTATGTGTAGACTAACACACTGTCATGTTGGGCAAGCACACGACCATGTGTCCCTCACAAAAATGCTTTGGTGGTAACACATAGCTGTGTTGTGTAGACGAGTCATGTCACATGATCTTGTCTCCTGAGCACCAGACCATGTCTTATGGGCATGACACAAGCCTTGGGTAGGGCTTGTTCGGCTATTCTAGAGTTTGGCTTTTTTCCTACTCCAATACCTGAATTTCCTATCCCTGCATTCTAATCACCATAAAACTCATGTTAACTCAGAGAAAAATGTTGTAAATAAATTAAAATGACTAACACAAATAATGAAAATTAAAAAAGAATGAAGAAAAATGGATGGGTTGCCTCCTATCAAGCACCCTTGTTTAATGTCCTTGGATAGACATTGTCAATTTTTAAGCACTCAAATCAGTTTGTCTTCTTATAGTCTACTTAGCTTGTTAAAACTTATCATTGGAAGGGTCTCTTATCCTCCTAATAACACACATTTCAAATGTTTAGGCGGTGGTTTGAGCTCCAGTTTTGGTGCCTGCAAATAGAAGGTAGAAGTTCTATGTCAAAAATAAGAAAGTCAACACACGATGCATTGCTCCCTTCCAATTCGAACACCACATCTTGTGGATTCTTCTTAGCAACAAGATCCTCTTTTAAAATGTTTAGCCTCAATTTTTCCTCATATTATTTATAAATAGATACATATATATATATATATATATATATATATATATATAATATATGGAATTATCAATTACTATTAAGTAAGTGGGATTGGTGGCATAGAGATGCAATTAGCATTTTAGTGTATACTATTCTAAAATGTCAAGTCTTGCGATAAAATAAATTGCTATTAAGATATTGATTACTTTTATAACTTTGTTACTTAGTTTACTTGTTTCAGCATTTATCATTTGTCAGACAACTTTTATAGGTAGAAGGGATACCTACAAGATCTCATATTTGTATAGAAGTAAAAAATCATTAAATTTTTCATTGTCCCATGACTTTTATGGGGAGAAAGAATAATTTCATGATTGTAAAATCAAATACTATAACTTGCTGTAGACCTAAACAATAGATCAAGCCTCATTGGCGAAAAAGCAGCAATTCCATTGGAGCAAGTTCATTACTTGCACAAGGTGTATAAATAAACCAACTTTTTTGCCTCCAGACAACTAGGGATTACAGGCTCTACCATGATGCTTTGGCTAATGAAAGGTTGAGGTGCCCCGATTGGCCCTATGAGAGGTAAACCTTTATCATTTTTGTTGTTGTATATATATATTTATGTACAAATCCTCTGCATGTTATGCAGAGTAATGTGTATATATATGTTTCTAAAAGATAAACAGTGATGTTGATTAAGAAAGGACAAGTTGGAAAACTTGCAGAGGGTGTATAAGAGATCCAAAATGCAGAATTAACCTCTTATGTCTCCTTTGGTTGCTACAAGTGTCACTTTAGGGACTGTCAGTGCAGCACCTGTATTTATTATATGTAGAATGCACAACCCTAATCTCTCCTAATCATTACACTAACTTAATGATTACATAGATTGCAAGTTTCATCTTTCAAACTTTATATCGACTATATGTAAACTTTAGAATGCATGATAATGTCTTTTGATTAATGGCTCGAGCTTGATCACCACTTTTAACTAGAATCTAAATGCAGGTGCCATCTTCAACTGCATAATACATAAATCCCGACAGTACTGGTGGCAGCATCTGAAGAGGCTCTGGGATTTGAGGTCGCGGATGACACGGCTCTTTAACTAGTCATCGTTTGTTCAGGTTCTGTGGTGGCCATGTATTGCATGTTCTTATCAAAATTGCTTGTTGTTGTGTAATGGGTGATGATTAAACTTGAAAATTTGGGTTTTAGAGAAGAGAAAGAAAACTTTTTAGAATTAATGAGAGAATAATAAAGGACAATAGAGGATATATATATGTATATTCTTTTTCTATCTCAAAAATTATCTAACAATAGTGCTACATTTGCTTAAGTAGGCATATTTATATTTGTAAAATTTGTATATATAAAGTATAATTAAAAAAAGTGTGAAGTATCTTTGAATTTATTTTTGGATTTATCATAATCCTATTATTTAAGAGAATTTTACAAAATTCTTATATGATATAATGAATATAATTTAATAAAAACTAGTGATATGCTATTAGCTTTCATTTAAATAAATGCATATATTATTTCCTAAAAAATAATAGTTCATTAAAGAATTGGATGTTTTTTCTAATACTCAATATTCTTGGGTTCTAGAAAAATTAGATCATTAAATTTTTTTGAGAGATAAGAGATAAAATTATTAAATAGATTGGTAGTAAGCCACCACCAAAGAATGGTGCATGGTCAACGATTGTCTTAGCCTAAAAATTTAGTATATCCTATATAAATGGTAAAACAAGCAAAATAAATTTTCTCAAAGTTCTATTGAAGTGATTATAAAGTCTTATTTATTATTGAAAACTATCTCTATTATATAACATCTTATCACTCTTTAAAATAAAATCTTTCTTTTGATGGGATGACTAATATTAAAGTAATATCTCTCATTAGTAATTCAATCTAATAAGCTTAAACTAAGTGTATTGGATTCATTTATCATAGTTCGTTAAAAAAATAGTAAATAGATAATTGTATGTCAAATTTAAATAAACACATGATCAATATTGTTCGAAGGCTCATATGCTTGCAATAATAATATGCAACATTACGATCAATTTTAAGAGCATTTTTCTTAGAGTTACAAGAATCAAATTCCCAAGTTGATTGTTTTCCTCAAAAAAAAAAACTTCACCAGCTCTATTTCATTTTCATCAAACTTGTAACCTAATATCGTGTTAAACTTAATCTTGTATAAATTAGGAACAATGCCTCTGAAACTCATTGCAGAGGAAGGAGATAAGGCATCGAGGAGTTTTCTTATTCTCGCTTACAAAAGGGAAGAAAAAGGAAAATTAAAGGAAGAGAAATTTGTTCAGGGAGAGAAAAAAGAGAGAATAGCAAAGAGAGAAAAGGACATGGCGGATCTGATGCATCTAACAAGTGACATACAACGATCAGATCTACGTGTCAGGCGGTCATGTGAATCGAAAGAACGAAGAGTCGAGGCACACGATAATAAAAGATGGGGATATACAACATATTTTCCTGAAGAAGTAGAACTCACAGTGGTGGCGACTAGGCGCAATTTTATGGTTTGTGGTGCATCCTCCCCACGATTTCATCAAATCTGTGTTGAGTTTTGGTGTGCACTCATTATGTGATGATTTTGCAATGGTGGTAATTAGGCACGATTTTATGATTTTTGATGCATCCTCGGCATGATTTCATCAAATCTTTGTTGGGTTTGGGTGTGCGCTCATTCTGTGATTCTTTTGTGGCGGTGTGAGGTGGTCCGGCAACGACGCGTGGTGAACTAGAGAAACGAATGTGGTGGTGTGTGGCAATTTTAGTGACTAGGATATCATGTCTTTGGTAAAATCTTGATCTGCTTTTGTAATCTAATTATTTCCATAAGTGTTCGTCATTTAACCCACGTATTTTCTATTTGTAAATGATGGAATTATCTAAACAATGCAAGATTTATAGGAGAGTATAGACTCGAGCCAGTAAGGATTTTGAAACTTTTTCTGATTAAACTATACGTAAGGGATTAGGTTAGTCTCATTCAAAGGCTCTCATGTTTTTTTAAAACTTTATTTTCCATTAAAATGAATTATTTACAAATCTTACAAATTATTTAAGTTTTATAACATGATTTTCACAAATCATCATGTGTGTGTGTGTAATTGCATATGATTAGAGATCTATATGGTGTTTTGTATGATTTACGTTTATGTATGCATATTGTCACTAGTATGTAGATGCAGATTTTGTTCAATCTAGTTACTGAGTTGTATGTGTGCATGAAGCATATGTATATGTATTTAATTATACGTTGTATGATGTTTTAATATATACTGTTAGTGGATATGACTGAATAACTTCTATGTGCATGTTATGGAATACATCAATGCCTTGTGTAAATATATAAGTATACCTATGTTGTATGTGTTTTGTGTGTGTATATATATTTATTTAAGTCGATGACCTTGCATGTAAGATGTTTATATTATGGTTATTGTGTAAGCATGTTTATGTATATACATATGATGTATATGTAGATGCATGTAGGAGTAGGTCATCTAGTGATGG
>NW_019014390.1:17183-50637 GCF_000150535.2 Carica papaya | reverse complement strand
TAAATTTTGACGCTGAAATGTGAAAAACAATAAGTAAGAGGCCTAAATATCTGAAACTAGACCTGGTGACTCATTATGCTAGTGATAGAAACTATTGCATACTCATAATAAACATATGCTTTAGTCTTTGGTAAGTACAGAAATCACGAAGCACGTGCAAGGTTTTGTGATATAGTGTAAATCAATTCTAGTGGTGAGGATTTTAAGACTCTGAGCAGTAAAGTTCAATTAGTATTCTAATAAAAGGATAAAGGGTAATTTCTTTGGGAAAAACAAAGAGGATTGAACTAATTTACTTAAAGCATGTACATATATGTGATTTAACATTTGCACACGCAAATCCTTATTTTTTTAAAACAATTGATTAAGTTGTATGTTGAAGAATTATTACATTTTTATGTAATATTTTTGCAGAGATCGTGTTACATGTCATCATTTCTTGAAGGTTCAAAGAGTCAAGCCTTGCGCTCTTTTTGGATAGGTTAGTGATGCCCAAAAATTTTTCAGAGATTCAAATCAGTAATATTTTATTGCTTCTTTTGGTTACTATGTATTGCATGTGATAGTTATGAGTTTTCTAAAAGATGTCTCAACTTAACTCTTATAGATCATTAATTAAAACAACTCTTTATATATAACTTTTTAGGGCTTAGTGCTTAAGTTTAGGGATTAGGATTTAGGGTTTAAGGTTTAAGGCTTATTATGATTTATTAGGATTTATTTAAATTAGTTCTTATTAAGGCTTAAGGTTTAGGGTTTAGAGATTATGACTTATTAGAGCTTAAGGCTTAGTGTTTATTAGAACTTAGGGATTTGGGCTTAGGACTTATTAGTGTCTATTAGGGCTTATTACAGCTTAAGTTTAAGATTAGGGCTTAGGGTTTATTTGGGCTTAGCACTTATTAGGGTTTAGGCTCATGAATTAGGGTTTATTAGGGCTTATTAAGGCCATCAGCTTATTAGGGTTTCAGGATTAGAGTTTAGAGTTTAAAATTTAAAGTAATATACCTATAATTTGAGAAAAGAAAAAAAAAAGTATTATAATGTTCATTTTCTTTTTTTAATCAAATCTTCTCAGTTAATTATCCAGTTATTTTGTTATGCAATTATTTCTTGCAAATAGCTTAAAAGCTATAGATTTCATGGATAATTTTTTTAATTAATCATGATGTCAAATATTCTTTTATGCATATGCTTACTAAAAAAAAGACCTTATTTTAGTGGATGTTGGTGAATGACTTTCTTGATTTGGTTCTCTTGGTAGGGCACCTTAATGTATTGCCTATGATTTTCATTTGGCTAACTTTATTCAAAAAATAATCAGTGTTTAAATTTTAATATATTCTTTTGCTATTCATATTATCTACTTCCATCTTTAGATTTCTGTAATTTATTCTTTTTGTAAGTATATGTGCTTAAATTATATGCATAGTGATAAAAAATGGAATATATAATTTTTTTCTCATGATTTTTATTTTGTCATTGGTGATTCAATTAATTATTTGTTATATCATGAAGCTAAATATGATGCTTTTCTTTTCTTCTTTTACACAATTGATTAACTTACATGTTCACGAATTTTTATATTTTTATTTAATGTTTTTGTAGATGTTATGTTACATAACATCACTCTTTAAGGGTTTTAAGACTCAAGCCTTGCTTTCTTTCTGAACAGGTAAGTGATACTTAAAAAAATTGTAGAGATATTCAAATCAATAATATTTTATTGCTTCCTTTTTATTACTTCGGATTGCATGTGATGATTATGAGTTTTTGAAAAATGTCTCAACTTAGCTCTGCTAGATCATTAAAACAACTCTTTAGATTATCTCTTTAGGGCATTGGGCTTAAGACTTTGGTCTTAGGGATTAGGGTTTAGAGTTTTGAACTTAGGGCGTTCTTACAGTGTTCTTAGGGCTTAAAGTTTAGGGCTTATTAGGACTTAGGGTTTATAACTTAGGGCTTAGGGCTTAGGGCTTAGTACTAAGGGTATTATATACGTAATCTTTGATAAAAGACAAAAATGGATGAGTTATAATGTTTGTGTTTTTCTCTTCATCCAAACTTTTCAGTTAATTATTTAGTTATTTTGTTATGCAATTATTCCATGTAAGTAGTTTGGAAACTGTAGATTTTGTGGATAATTTCTATCCATGAATCTCGATGGTAGATATTCTTTTATACATTTGCTTATTAAAAAAAGACCTTCCTTTAGGTTCTGTTGGTGAAGGACTTTCCTGATTTGGTTCTTTTGGTTGTGGGGCCCCTGGTATGTCTTGCCAAATGATCAATATTTAAATATTTTAACTTGTTCTTTTGCTATTAATATTATTTATTCCCATCTTTAGATGTTTATAATTTTTTTTGGTAAGTACATGTGCTTAAATTATATGCTTAGGGTTTGAGACTTAAAGTTTAGGATTCAAGGCTTAGGATTTAGGTATTGGAGCTTATTATAACTTATTAGAGCTTATTTAAATTTGGGCTTATTAGAATTTATCGGGCTTATGGCTTATTAGAGCTTATTTTGACTTATTAGGTCTTATTAAGGCTTAGGATTTAGGTTTAAAGTTTAGAGCTTATTAGGGCTTGGCGCTTATTAGGGCTTATTAGGGATTAGGGTTTATGGCTTAAAGCTTAGGGATTAGGACCTAGTGCTTATGGGTTATTAGGGTTTATTATGGCTTATTGCTTAAGCCTTATGAATTATTAAGGCTTTTTGGGCTTATTAGGGTTTAGGGTTAGAGTTTAGAGCTTATTAAGGCTTATGACTTAATCTTAGGCATAGGCTTAAGGCATTGAACTTAATGTTTAGGGTTTAGGGTTTAGAGTTTAAGGCTTACAGACTTTTATCTTAATAAGGTCTATTAGAGCTCAGTAGTGCTTAGGGCTTATTAGGGCTTAGGACTAAGGGCTTTGGGCTTATTAGAGCTTATTAATGCTTAAAAGTTAGAGTTTAGGCTTAGGGCTTAGAGCTTAAGGCTTATTAAGCTTATTAGGGTTTAGGGTAACATATCTACAGTTTGAGGAAAGAAAAAAGATGAGGTGTTATATTATTTATTTATTTTTCTCTTCATCTAATGTTCTCAGTTAATCTTCTAGTTATTTTATTCTACAGTTAATCCATGTAAACAACTTGGAAGTTGTGGATTTCATGAATAATTTTTGTGCATCCTAATACCAAGGATTCTATTGTGCATTTGCTTACTAAAACAAAACTTTGTTTTAGTAGTAGTTGGTGAAGGACTTTCCTGATTTGGTTCTCTTAGTAGGGCACCTTGTATGTCTTGCAAATGATTTTTGTGGTTTGTTCTATTTACAAAATAATCACTGTTTAAATATTTTAACTTACTCTTTTGTTATTCACAGTATCCACTCCCATTTTTAGATTTTTATAATTTATTTTTTTTATAAGTGCATGTGCTTAAATTATATGTTTAGTGATAAAAAACAAAATATATGCTTCTTTTCCTTTTGTTTTGTCATTGATGATTTAACAAAATATTTGTTGTATGATGAAGCTAAATATAAAATTTTTCTTTTTTTTTTAACACAATTGATTAAGTTGCATATTCAACAACTATTATATTTTCATTTTAATATTTTTATAGAGATCGTTTTTCCTACCATCACTCCTTAAAGTTTTTAAGATTCAAGCTTTACATCCTTTCTGAATAGGTTAGTGATGTCAAAAAAATTTATAAAAATATTCAAATCAATAATATTTTTTTGCTTCCTTTTCGTTATTTTAGATTGCATGTGATGATTATTGATTTTCTAAAAGATGTATAAACTTTGCTATGGTAGTTTATTGAAACAATTCTTTATAGTTTAAAGGTTTAAGACTTAGGTCTTAGGGTTTGTAAGGACTCAAGACTTAGGCTTAGAGTATAGAGTTTTGGGCTAAGCATAACATACCTATAGTTTGTCAAAATAAAGAAAAAAGAGGTGTTATAAGGTTTGCTTTTTTCTTTTCATTCAATTGTCTCAATTAATATTTCAGTTAATTTATTATGTAGTTATTCCATGCAAGCAAATTAGAAACTGTAGATTTCGTGGATAATTAATATCTATGAATCCTAATGCCAGATATTTTTCTATGCATTTGCTTCCTAAAAAAATGACCTTGCTTTAGTGGCTGTTGCTGAAGGACTTTCCTAATTTAATTCTTTTGGTTGTAAGATACCTTATATGTTTTGCTAATGATTTTTATTTGATTTACTCTATATACAAAATGATCAATCTTTACATATTTTAAACCGAACTCAACCAAAAAAAAAACTCTTTCTTTCTCTAAACTCTCTCTAAATCCTCTGCCTATAACGACTATTTCAGGCCGATTTCAACTGATCAAGTGGGTCTACTGTTATGAGCTCGCTCGGTAGACGATATATCTACATCGAGAATAAATCTTTCAACTTGATTTGTGAAGGAAGGAACACAGATGCTTGCAGATTTGCGAAAATGGGAGAGGTTTTAGAAGATCAATATTTTTTGAATGAGATGAGTTTAGATGGTTCCTCGAAGGTCTTAACGAGTTTTGGTGGAGCAGAAAGCCGGGAACTTGGGCGAAACACCTAGTGAAGAACAACTATGAGCTGTGGCTTGCGCACGAAAGGAACATAAGAGGTGATTATCTTGCATTGACTGCTTAGAGCGGTCGGAACACGAAGTGGATTCTCTTTTCGCCTGGAGTCCAATGGAAAGGATGGTGGAAGCTGGTGGTGGCTGCAAATGAACTCGCAAATAAATCGATTAAACTGTCAAAAAATGAACCCCGAAACACGAAATCAGACTACTCAACTCCTGTGCCAAACGCAAAACACTCGAATTCCTCTTGAAATGTCACTAACAATTGTCCTCACTGTGCTACCTTGATCCAGTTCAATGTTAGATTCAGGAACTTCTAGTCCTATGCGGCTGCTTTGCGTTCTGTGGGGGCGAAAAAGGTTTCGGGTAGGGCAGATGGATCCTAATTTAAAAACAAGCGGCTCTAACCCAGCTGCTCAGACTCGTAGAAAAGGGGGTGGGGGCATAAAAGGATTTTTAGACCTAATAATATGGTCAGTAAAGTTAGGCTTGTAGGAAAGGAAAACCCAGTGTTTCTAGGCCAAGAGAAAATAGAAAAATACAAAAGAAGTGGCTGATAAAGAATAGAAATGTTACTTGGAAGAAAAAGAAAAAATGCCTTGTTGACCCGATAAGAAGAGAGGAAGTTGTTTTAGGGCCGAGTTCATCTAATGGTTCGGAGCGAGGTGCTTTTAACCCAACTCGAGGAGAATTGTCAGGTATGAAATCAGGTCCCAACGCGTCTGTTTGTCCCGATCGGATTGATGATGGCTTGATTTTATGCGACCAGACCGAGAAGGCAGAAAATGTTGGTGAATCGGACAATGAAATCGGTAAAGAGAGACTGGAGGAGTGTGAAGATGATGATTTTTGGTATGTAGCATCATTAAAAGAAGAGATGAGCTTTGATGATTTTTACGTATCTAACCCCCTTGATGACGACTTTCTGGATAAGGATATGGAGATGGTGTTGGTTAAAGAGGATGATCAAGTTTTAGCTACATTCACTAATGCAAAAATTGAAGAGATTCTGAAATTAAATCTAGAAGGGATAAATGTGGTGGATGGAGTCGAAGAAGGCTGCTCTGTTTGGGTATTACAAAACATTCAGAAGCTCGGTAAAATAATGGGAATTTTT
The DNA here is from genome assembly GCF_000150535.2 of Carica papaya. Next base: position 44,930 of record NW_019014390.1, on the reverse strand, counting down.
CTTGAAGGTATGAAACCTATTTCCTTGCTATTTTTCTCTGAAGTTGAAAAAATGAAAGTCATAAAATAAAAGAAGGGTGAATCCAGCTTAAAAGAGAAGAAAAAACAGTGTGGTTATATCTCTAGAGAGTTAAAGAGATTGAAATCCTCTATTAACTATAATGGTAAAAGGAAGGAGGATGGGATGGGTGAAGAATTGAATTTGTTATGTCAATGATTGGAAAGATAGTATCTTAGAATGTTAGGGGCATAAACAACCAATGTAAGAGACTTGTCCTTAGAGGTTGTTTTCAAAAATGGAATCCTTCAGTTGTCTGTTTACAGGAAACAAAAATTGATAACTACATTAAAAAATTGGTTAAGGGGCTTTGGGGCATTAAAAATTTGGGATGACATGTCATTCCTGCAAAGGGTTCGACTAGTATTATCATCATCTTGTAGAATGAAGACTTTGTGAACTGCGAGGATGTCATTAAAAGAGGAATGCTCAGTCTCTTGCCTATTCAAGAATTATAGAGGTGGACTTACTTGGGTGTTCACGGGTGTTTATTGCAAAGGAAGTAGGAAGAAAAATGATATCATTTGGAAAGAACTATACAAGTGTAAAATGAAATGGGGTGATAACTATATTGTCTTCAGTGACTTTAACATGGTCTTAAGGAAGGGGGAATGTACTGGAAACAACATCTTGACTTCTGAGATGGAATAATTTAAAGATGAGGTGTACATGCTAGAGGTTATTGATCTCTCTTTATTTAGAGGTCAGTGGACCTGGTCCGATCGAATGAGCAGCTTGAGGATTGATAGATTTTTGGTGTCAGCTGGTTTTATGACACAACTTGTTGTGGTCCTTAAAAAAATTTACCCCACAAACCTCTGATCATTTCCTTATATGTCTGATTGTTGATGGTGTCCAATGGGGTCTTGTCTCCTTTAGATTTGACAATAAGTGGTTAGGGAACGATTTTGTTTGATTTATGGTAAAGAAAAATGGAAAAGTTATGATTTTAGGGGGTGTGCAAGTTTCAAGATTGCTTCTAAGTTGAGAGAATTGAAATATTATATCAAAGGTTGGTCTAAGATTGAGAGGGAAAAGGAAGCGACTAAGTCTTATTCTATTTTGGTTGAGATCAATTAGCTTGACTTAAAAGAGGAGAGTGGTGGGCTTAATGATGTTGAGCGCGAGAAGAGGGTAGATGTAAAGTTACAGATGACCTCTTCTTTGAAAAACAAGGAAATCTCGTGAAGACAGAAATCCAAGGAGAGGTGGATCGCTAAGGGTGACCGTAATACAAAGTATTTTCACGCTCTAGCCACCCCTAAAAGAGGTTGTAATTTCATTGATGAAATCTGGTATGGGAATAAGATGATCTTGGGTAATGAGGAGTTAAGGGAGGTGGCTAGGCAACACTTATTGATGCTCTACAATGAGGAGGCTTGTGTTCGGCCTACCCTTGATGGCTTGAAGTTCAAAAGAATCTCTGAAGATAGCTCTAATATGCTAGAGGAGGAATTCTCTCTAGAAGAAGTGGAGGGATGCTTAAAATTTTGTGATTGCAACGAGGCTTCCAGTCCTGATGGTTTCAATATGAAATTCCTTCAAACCTTTTGGTATTTACTAAAAGATGATGTGATGAGTGTTTTTAAGGATTTCTATAGAATTGAAAAATTTGTTAGATATCTAATTCCACATTCACTGTCTTCATTCCAAAGAAAAGGAATCGCAAAGAGTTTAAAGATTTTAGACCAATAAGTTTAGTGGGATGCATCTATAAATTGATTGCTAAAGTGTTTGCAAGAAGACTGTTTAGAGTGCTTGGCAAGATGATTAGAGAGTGTCAGCACGCCTTTGTGGAAAACAAACAAATTCTAGATACCGTAATGTTTGCTAACGAATTTGTGAATGATCTTATGGTTAGGGGTAAGGACGATCTATTGTGTAAATTAGATATGGAGAAAGCATATGACCATGTCCATTGGAACTTTGTGGGTTACATGTTTAATAAGTTAGGGTTCGGGCAAAGATGGCAAGGCTGGATGAAACATTACATATCCACCTCTTTGTTTGTAGTGCTCATCAATGGTGGACCATCCAAATTATTTGGTGCATCCAGAAGTTTAAGACAGGGTGATCCCCTATCACCATTATTGTTTATTATTGTCATGGATGCTCTAAATGACCTTTTAAACTGGACTATTGACCTTCAACATGTGAAGGGGATCGTGGTGGGTAAAAAAACTTATTAGGTTCAGGTATCTCATCTATTCTTTGCAGATGATACACTCATATTTTGTCAACTGGATGTGAGGTGCTTGCTGAATTTGAGATGTGTACCCATTTGCTGTCAGACTGTATTTGGTTTAAAAATTAATCTTGATAAGTTTGGAATGGTCAGGATTGGAGGGAATGGGGAGACTAATTTGTTTGCTGGGGTGCTAGGGTGCAAAGCAGTTAGGTTCCCCATGAAGTATTTGGGTATACCTTTGGGGGCTAAATATAAAAACACTCCTCTTGGGAGCCAATAGTAGAATTCTTTGAGAGGAAGCTTGTTGGGTGGAAGCGTAACTTCCTTTCAAAGGGTGGTAGATATACTTAATCAAAAGTACTTTGACTAACCTTCTCATCTATGATCTTTCTACCCTAACAATACCGATAAAGGTGGCTAAGATAATAGGATCAATTCAATGTCGCTTCCTCTAGGGGATGATGATGGGAAACACAAGTACAATTTGGTAAAATGGGAAGACATTAAAATGCCTAACTGTCTGGGTAGACTTGGCATTAAATCTATGATGAAAATGAACGATGCCCTCTTTGTCAAATGGTTGTGGAAGTACATGAATGAGGATAACAGGCTATGGAGGAGGATTGTGGAGCTCGTTGGAGTGACCTTAATATGACCTCGAGAAGTAGTTTCTTTATCTCGCATGGTAGAGGCTTATGGCAGAAGAACTTAACTCAATGGCCTCAATTCAGCCTATGCTCACAATAGAAGTTGGGGAAAGGTAATAAAATCAAAATTTGGACTGATGAGTGGCTGGAGGGTGGTAATCTCAAACATTATTTTCGAAGATTTTTTCTATTGCCCAATCGAAGAACATACTCATTGAAAAGTCAAAGGTAGAGTATTTCACCTAACTAAGTGCAGGTGAAAACTTTTACTTTTCTTTCATACCATCATACAATTTACGTTTAATTTTCAAATTGCATTATATAATTTTGCATCAACTTTGCATAAAGAAACTTAACCGGTTATAGAGCGTAATCGAAAATTACGGGTAGTATAAAAGATACACCTTCCGATTATGTCCATTAGAATTGATCGGATCCCTACACACTTTCTAATTTTTTAATTGCATTTTTCGTTATCTATGTTTCATCCTTTATTATGTTTTTGTTCAATTATAAGGATCAAATGATTAATTGTTACTAGTTGCTTAACCAGAAGGAATACATCATTCCTTATGTGTGCTTGTTGCTGAGCTCCAATAAAAATCAGGAACTCTCAGGGTTCTTTATTGTGTCATAAGGAGTAAACTATAGATCTGATCTAAGTGATTCCAATTCCGAACGCTTAACTCAATAGAAGAAGCTGTGAATTAAGAGATTGCGAAATAAACACGAGTGAAGGTACGGGAGAGTTATTGCTTTCACTAACCTTTTTTTACAGGAATGTCGAGATATCTCATAACATTGCAAGATCTCTCAATTAGTAACCTTGTTATGCACAGAGCCCTCAACTTGCGAATCAAGGGTGAGGACCACGAATAATGGCAGAACATCTTCCACATTCGGTGCCTGGTCAACAACACAGTGTGTAGGATGATCGTCGATGGAGGTAGCTGCTCCAATAAAGCAAGCACCCGGCTCATTGAAAGATTGGGACTAACATGCACTGCCCATCTTAATCTCTACTGGTTGCAGTGGATGAACAAGAGTGGCGAAGTTAAGGTAACCAAGTAGGTCATGACACCCTTCTCCATCAGTAAATACAAAGGTGAGGTATTTTATAATGTTGTTCCTATGCATGCCAACCATGTGATACTTGGCAAGCGTTGACAATTTGATAGGCAAGTCAACACCATGGTCGGGCCAATCACTACTCTTTACAAAAGGATGACTTAACCCATGTCCTCACACCTCTCTCCCCATGAGAGGTATACAAGGATCAAGTAAAAGTCAAAAGGGCTTTTGAGGAATACCTAGAGAAAGGAAAAAGGGGGAGTCAAGAGCCTTATGTGAGAGAAGACAGGTAAGACAAGTAGTTTGTGAAAAAAAAAAAAGCCTCGTAGTAATGAGATATAAGGAGGTTTACTATAACATGTTCGACCTTGACCCATCATTATCTCATGGTATTGTTTCCTTCTATAGGAATTTAAGGACATCTTACCAGAGGAAATTTTGGACCAACTTCCACCACTGCGACGAATTGAACACCAAATTAACTTTGTCCCACAAAGTTACCATCCTTAACGAGCCTGCTTATAGGAGTAACTCGAAGGAAACCAAGGACCTCCATCACCAACTAAAAGAGTTGTTGGCAAAGGGACATGTTAGTGAAAGTTTGAGTCATTGTGTTGTCCCTGTCCTACTAGAACCCAAGAAGGATGGTTTGTGGAGAATACGTGTCGACTACCAGGCCGTTAACAAAATGATGGTCAAATATAGGCACTTCATTCCCTGATTAGATACATGCTAGATGAACTTAGTGGGGCCATTATTCTCATCAAAATTGATCTCAAAAGTGGGTACCACTAAATTAGGATGAACCCTAGAGATGAATGAAAAACGACCTTCAAAATCAAATATGGCCTCTACGAATGACTCGTAATACCTTTCAGCCTTTCGAATATCCCTAGTACCTTCATTAGACTTATGAACCATGTTCTACGTCCATTCTTAGGAAAGTTCATAGTTGTATATTTTGACGATATTCTAATCTACAACAAGAATCTAGACGACCACATCCACATATTCGTTCAGTCCTCGAGGTTATCCAGAAAGAACGATTGTATGCTAGTGTGAAGAAATGCACATTCTGTAGTGATAAATTAATATCTTAGGATTCCTAGTAAGTGTTCGTCGTATTGAGGTTGATGAAGAAAAGGTAAAAGGCATTAAGGAATGGCCTACACTGACAACTGCGAGTGAGGTGAGAAGCTTCTATGGGTTAGCTAGCTTTTATCGCGGTTTGTCAAAGACTTTAGCTCCATTGCGACACCCTTAAATGAATTGGTAAATGAAGATGTCAAATTCATATGGATTGATAAACAAGAATCCACCTTTACCTTGTTAAAGGAGAAATTATGCTTTGGTCCTATACTTGTTTCATCTTATTTTAATAAAACATTTGAACTTAAATGTGACGCTTCAGGAATAAGTATAGGAGCTGTGTTGAGCAAGGACATCCAATAGCCTAATTAAGTGAAAAGCTAGTGGCGTACCACTTAACTACTCAACCTATGATAAGGGGTTATATGCCTTGGTCAGGTCCTTGGAGGTATGCCAACACTATCTGTTACTGAAGGAACTTTTGATTCACATCAATCACGAGTCCCTTAAACCCTTAAAGGGCCAAGGTAAGCTCAACCGTAGACATAGTAAGTGAGTGGAATTCATAAAAATATTCCCCTATGTGATCAAATATAAGCAAGGGAAAGATATTATCATCGCTGATACGTTATCTCGAATATACATTTTATTCTCCACCTTAAGTACCAAGTTTTTAGGTTTTGAACATATAAAGGAGATGTACATCGATGATAAAGATTTTTCCTCTATTTACTAAGCTTGTAAGCATTACGTGTTCCAGAAAAACCAGATGGGTGATGGGTTCCTTCTAAGGAAAAATCAGTTATATGTACCAAGTTGTTCAATTAGAGAATTGTTAATACGAAAAACATGTAGTGGGCGACTTATGAGACATTTCGGGGTAGCCAAAACTTTAGATATATTACAAGAACACTTATATTGGTCCAACATGAAGAGAAATGTCATATGCATCTGTGGTGGCTAGTTTATTGCTTGTCAGGAAGTACATCTCAAGTGTTGCGTCATGCCCTATATACTTTATTACTTGTACCTATAGCCCCATGGGAAGACATCTTTATGGATTTTGTGTTAAGATTGTGATATGATATTGTATAGTCGAAATTTAGTGTCAAGGATGTCAATTTGCATCAAGCAGGAATCTGGCAGGTCCTTATTCAAACAAAAAAGTAAGTTCAAGTTTTCTAAACGGGAACGATCAGAACTGAAAAACAATTTCATCCTTAACTACTTTGTTAATTGAGATTATTCTAAGAGATGAGCCAAGTTTATTCAAGCCGAAAAACTTAAGGCCCAAATAAGATTAATGTGCTTGAAAAATTGTAAGAAAGCCCTCACTAAGGAAGATGGCCCACGGGAATCAAGCGTGCGCAGCCCACATGCACGCGACATGCACATGTGCATTGCAAGGCCTGCTCACAGGCAAAACCCAGCAACTCCGCCGCATTGCCCAGAAGGCCAGCTTACACTTATGTTTAGGGTTTAGGTTTAGAAAACTAGAAATTTCTTAGAAGTGGAAATAATCTTTGCACCCTAGGGAACTACTTTGTTTCTAAACCTTCATCTCCATTTTGTAGGAAATTATGACTTGGGAGAGACCTTCTGTAGAAAGACCCAATGCCCATGATGCTCCAACCCGAGTAGAGGTCACTAAGTTTTTTCAGGCAATTCAAGGTTTGACCGCTGTGGGTTAGAACTTTGCCCATAATGCCAGCCAGCCACTTCCTTCGAATGACCATTGTCCTAATGGTCGTGCTATCTCCCACAATATCTCAGAGTTCAAAAGATTTAACCCTCCTACTTTTGATGGTGGACCTGACCCCATGGTTGTCGAAGCATGGATCATGTACATGGAAAAAAAATTTCTCCATTCTCAAGCTCACTGAAGAGCAAAAGGTTCCCTTGTTGCTGTTATTTTTACGAGAAAAGTCAAGCGCTGGTGGCGTCTTAAGAAGGATACCCTACCCACACCAACCACTTGGGACCATTTTATTGATGTGTTTCTCATGAGCTTATTTCTAGTCTACGTCTAAGAGAAGAAAAAAGAAGAATCTCAGGACTTGCACCAGAGAAGTATGACAGTGAGCAAGTATGCTTCTACATTTATTCAGTTGTCTACATTTGCCCCAGGGATTATTGCTACAAAGAGCAAGAAAGCCCGAAAGTTTCTCAAGGGTCTAAGAGCCAACATCTTCAATCGAGTGGCCATGATGAGACCAAACACTATGTCGAGCCCTTGAGCATGCCAAATTGGCGAAAGAACTCTGTGTTGTCCATTACTAGCACATCCATAATGTCTGAATCCAACATCAATAGAAGATGAAGCAGAATGACAAGGCGAGTTGATAAGCGACCTAGAACGCTCCCTACTGCAGTTGCTGCCCAACTCCACTTATTGGTAATCCATCTACTCAAGTATGTCAGCACTGTGGTAGAGACCATGGTAACTGACCATGCTACAAACTAAATAATGCCTACTACAAGTGCGGGAGTACTCTATATTTCGTGAAAGATTGTTCCCAAAAGCCTAGGGATGCTGCTAGACCCGTTACCAGAGGAAGAGTCTGGTGCCGTGGTGATGTTGGCTATCATCCACGATATACTTTCTATTCATAATTTCATTGCTCATGTTTTAATTGATACTAGTGGCACCCACTCTTTTGTATTTTATAAATTTGTTAGGAATTTAACAGTTGAGAGTAAACCTTTAGGATAATAATTGATTGTGGAAACACCATCTAGAGGACTTTTAGAAGCCCATGTAGTATATAAAGCTTATAAAGTGAAGGTTTCAGAAATAGAATTTACTGTAGATCTTATACTCCTAGATTTTCCTGGTTTGGACATTATTTAAGCATAGATTGGCTAGAGGCCTATCATGCCATAATTAATTGTGGTGATAAAACTGTAACCGTCCATCCCCCTGAAAAGGAAAAACCCTAATACCTAGTTAAAAAGAAAATTTTGTTAATTTAAACATTTATTTTGTAAATGAAATTAAATATTTTAAATCAAGTATGTTTAACATTTTAGTGAAATACATGACAAAGATTCTTAAGATATAAATTGCATGTTTTTCTAATGTCTTTGATGCTTAGGCGTATGGATCCTAAAAATTCAATACAAAAAATCCCTATCATTTATGGCATCATATATTTTTCTTAAAGAGCTTCCAAGTCTGCCACCCAAATGGAAGATTGAGTTCTCCATCGACCTAGTTTAAGGGACAACCTATTTCCAAGGCCACTTATCAGATGGACCAAACTGAACTTTGGGATTTGCGATGCCAGCTTGTAGCACTGAGAGAAAAAAAGGTTTATCAGACTAAGTCATTCTCTATGGGGTGATCCAGTCTTATTTGTCAAGAAAAATGATGGAACTCTCGGGTTTTATATTGATTACAGGGAGCTCAACTAGGTGATAATCAAAAACAAGTATCATTTGCCCCATATTGATGACCTGTTCAACCAATTACAGGGTGCATCAATCTTCTCCAAGAGTGACTTTAAGCTTCTTTGCCTTTAATCTTGTTACTGGTCCGTTGAAATTTTCAGGTTTAGAACTCTATTTGTGTTTTCGTCATTTGAAATTTGCTCCAAGTCACATTTTGATGCTCTTTAAATATCTTGAGTATTTTTTTCCTTGTTTACATCATTTCCCCTCCCCTCAAAAGGATTTGTTCTCGAATCAATTCCTGCATCAATATCAAAAGAAGATAAATCAGATGTGTTAAATGTAAGCCGAAACACTATACTCACCTGGTAGGTCCACTTTGTAGGCATTTTCATTGATTTTGGGTATGATTTGAAATGGATCATCCCCACGAGCATCCAACTTAGATTTTTGTTTTGATGGAAATCGTTCCTTGCGCAAATGAACCCACACCTAATCCTTCCTTTATTGACATGGGATACTACTTGTTCATTTTTCTTTTTAATGTTCTGCCTTATTTTTTCATGAATTGCTTTAACCATTTTTGCTTGCTTATGTCCATCCAAATTAGAAATGTCACTTATAGGAATAGGCAACAAATCAAGTGGAGTTAAGGATTAAAACCATACACAATTTAAAAAGGAGAAAACCCAGTAGAGATGTATACTCCGATTATAAGTAAATTCAACAAATTGTAGCATATCTTCCCAAGTTTTAACATTCCTTCCAATTAAAGCACATAATAATGTACCAAGTGTTCTATTTATTACTTCAGTTTGATCATCTATTTGTGGATGTGAAGTAGTAAAAAATAAAAGTTTGATCCCAAGTTTGGACCACAAAACTCACCAAAAGCGGCTTAAAAACTTAACATCCCTATCGGACACAATGGTTTTAGAAATGCCATGCATTCTAACAATTTCGCGGAAAAATAAATCCACTGTGTGTGGCATCATCTGTTTTGTGATATGGTATTAAGTGTGTCATTTTGAAAAAACGATCAATAACAACAAATATTGAGTTTCGGCCTTTTCTAGTCCTACACAAACCCAACAAAAAGTCCATAAAAATATCAATTTAAGGATGTGTAGGAATGGGTAGTGACATATATAATCCATGTGGTTGAACTCTAGACTTAGTTTGCCTACATGAGATGTACTGCGCACAAATTTTCTCAACATGTTTGCGCATATTAGGCCAAAAGAAATGTTCATGTAAAATGTTCAAAGTTTTATCAATCCCAAAATGTCCCATAACCACCACTATCTGTTTCACGAACAAGCAACTCCCTAATAGAACTATTAGGCACACATAATTTTTTATTTTTAAATAGAAAACCATCATGTCTATAAAAGTCTTGAAATGATCTATGTTCACAAGCCACATAAACATTTGAAAAATCACTATCATGCACATACAATTCTTTGAAATGCTCAAATCCCAACAACTTTGTAGAAAGAGTAGAGATAAGACTATACCTTCTTGAAAGCGCATCAGCTACCACATTTTCTTTTCCTTGCTTATATTGGATCACATATGGGAACGATTCTATGAATTCCACCTATTTTGCATGTCGTTTATTAAGTTTGCCTTACCATTTCAAATGCCTCAAAAATTCATGATCGGTGTGAATCACAAATTCTTTTAGTAACAAATAATGCTGTCATGTCTCTAATGCTCTTACCAAAGTATAAAATTTTTTGGCATAGGTGGAATAATTCAAATGTGCACCATTGAGCTTCTCACTGAAGTAAGCAATGGGTCTTTTATCTTGCATAAGAACAACACCTATCCCAAGCCCAGAGGCATCACATTTAATTTCAAAAGTTGAATCAAAATTAGGCAATCTTAATAAAGGTGCATTACATAACTTTTCTTTCAGTAAAGAAAACGCATGTTCTTGTTCTTTTCCCCAAACAAACCCCTTATCTTTTTTCATGATTTCAGTTAAAGGGGCAGCAACGACACTAAAATCTTTTACAAATCTCCTATTGAAACTTGTCAAACGATGAAAACTACACACCTCACTTACACATTTTGAGGTGTCGACCACTCTTAAATAGCCTTTACCTTTTCACTATCTACCTCGATTCCTTTTGCACTCATGGCATATCCTAAGAAAATGATGCGATCAATGTAAAATGTACATTTCTTCATGTTAGCATATAGTTGAAATTTGTGCAATGTGTCAAACACTTGCCTCAAATGCATGACATGCTCATGAATAGATTTGTTGTACACAAGAATGTTATCGAAGTAGACAACCACAAACTTTTCAATAAATTCACGTAAAACATGATTCATTAAACGAATTAAAGTACTTGGCGCACTAGTTAAGTCAAATGGCATAACCAACCACTCATATAACCCTTGTGTTGTTTTAAAAGCAGTTTTTCATTCATCTCCTGGTTTCATTCTTATTTGGTGATAATCAATTTTAAGATCAATTTTAGAAAATACACAAGCACCATGCAACTCATCTAACATATCATCAAGTCGAGGTATTGGGTGTCGATATTTTGCCATTATTTTGTTGATGGCTCTACAATCAACACACATATGCCAACTACCATCTTTTTTGGGTACTAATAAGACGGACACAGCGCATGGGCTTAAACTTTCTCGAATGTGCCCCTTTTGTAAGAGCTCCTCCTCTTGCCTTTGAAGCTCTTTGGTCTCCTCAGGATTGTTCCTATAGGCTGGTCTATTTGGCATGGCAGCCCCGGGAATGAAGTTAATTTGATGCTCAATCTCTCTCAAAGATGGTAAATATTGAGGTAGATCATCGGGAAAGACATCGTTAAATTCCTGCAAAACTTCAACCACAATACTTGGTAAAGAATGGTCAAGTTTGTTAGTTGAGAAACAAGCTTCCTTGTACATGAGTACAATCATTGGCTTGTTAGAAAATAAAGTTTTTCTCACATCTTTCATTTTAGCATAAAAGCTTATTTTCTTTCTCTCATTCTTTTCTATGGTCGAATGCACATCTCTCTTTTTTTCCTTTTGATCTTCATTTTTCTCCTCTAATTTTCTCTCACTCTCTTTTCTTTTCTTTTTTTCTTTTTCTTTTCTTTTTCTCTCAGCCTCTCTTTGTGCGAATTCATCATGGGACTTTTCAAGTTGCATTTGGTCTTTAAAAACTTGTTTAGGGGGTTAAAGAAAAAAAAATATACTTTTTGCCCTCTTTTTCTACCATGTACCTATTGAGATACCCATCATGCATCGCTCTCCTATCCCATTGCCATGGTCTACCCAACAAAATATGACTAGCTTGCATAGGAACTACATCACATGTCATCTCATCACTATACTTTCCAATAGTAAAAGGCACCATCACTTGCTTATTAACTCTCACCTCCCCACTGTTGTTAAGTCATTGCAGTTTATAAGGTTTAAAATGTTTTATAATTTCCAAAGGCAGTTTATCAACAAACGAGGTACTAGCCACATTTACATAACTACCCCCATCAATAATCATGCTACACAATTTTCCATTCACTAGACATCTAGAATGAAAAATGTTCTCTCTTTGCAACTTAACCCCCTCATTATCATTCCTTACTTGCATATTCAAAGCACGCCCGCCTATAAACTAACAATCTACCTTTCATAGGCGTTTTCCCATCACTACAATCCTCAAAAGCAGGCATTTCATCATCCACATCACTCTCATCATGCGTTTTAACACTATTACCACGCATCATCATTATCCTTTTATTTGGGCATTGAGATGCAATATGACCAAAACCCAAGCATCTAAAACATTTGATATCTCTATTCCTAGGAGTTTGGGAGTTAAAAATACCTTTGTTTTTATTATCATTAGCATCTTTTGGCTTTGTTTTGTCATCTCTTTTGAATTGGACAGCCTTGTTATCTCCCCTCCAATTCGGCCTCCAATTAGAATTTTGGGTCGAATAAGTATTGGCTTGCCTTGTGTTCCCTATTCACTTTAATTGTCTTTCAATCTTTATAGCCATGTACACCATATCATCAATCTCCACATAATGTTGAATCTCTACAATGTTGGCTATGTCTTTGTTAAGGCCATTTAAGAACCTTGCCATAGTAGCTTCCCTACCCTCTTCAATATCAGCTTTTATCAGGGCTATCTCCATCTCTTTGTAGTAGTCTTCTACACTCTTGTTCCCTTGTATAAGGCCTTGCAATTTTTGATGTAAGTCCCTATAGTAGTGAGTAGGAACAAAACGCCTTCTCATGATAACCTTCATTTTGGCCCAAGTGGAAATAAGTCTCTCCATTTCTCCTTTTACTTGTGATGAGTTAATCCCACCACATAATGGCATACTCTCCAAACTCCACGGCCGCAAGCTTTATCTTTTTCTCCTCCGAATAATTGTGACACTCAAAAATAAGCTCCACCTTGCGCTCCCATTCAAGATAAGCATTCGGATCATTCTTGCCTAGAAACGATGGAATTTTCATTTTGATGCTCCCAATATTTTTATCAAGATCATTTCGATCCCTACTATAATTTCGACATTCATTGACCAAAGTAGCTTGGTCATCAAATTCTTCATCCACTTCCTCATCAAAAGGTGGTGTTGGAAGTCTTCTTGCCCTTGGATTGGTTTGGGAAGCTTCCCCTTTCATGGAATTTAACTCACTTTATTATTTCTCAAGTTTCTCATTCATGTTGCCAATAGCTAGTTAAATCCTCTCAAATTGTTGTTGCATTAGTTTGAGAATGAATTCTTAATCTTTTAATGTTCTTTCACTCCCTTGTGGCTCCATCTTCAAATATGAAATTTTAATGACAAACAAAATAGATTGCAACCTCACAAATCACTCCCTCACGTGTTTACTCTCGTAGTCTGGGCACTCGTGTTTCACTCAATTTTGATTTTTACCCTCTTTTGAGCTCACATTCTCTTGTTTTTTACCACTCAAGCAATCTTTTATAAATTTATACAAAAGAGTCAATTCAAACAACAATTAATTATCATTATGTACTCAATTTTAATTAGAGATAACAAAAAATTTCTGAAAAAACAAGATACATGCATTCAACTCTAGAAGCAAACTAGAACATTCTAAATAATGAAGAGCACACACTTGATATAGAAATAAGTGTATGATGATTTTTATATTAATCAGGCAACAATGAATCAATATTATTACCTCAAGATGTAATAAGAAGCAAATGAAAAGAAATATTAAATGAAAACTAAATATGCAAGAAAAAAAATGGTGAATTTGAAATTTAATGCACGAGACTTATAAGTCTCTAATAGAATCACACATTATCACCCAAAGCACTCAAATTAAGTGAAACAAATAGTTTTGGATGAAAACAAACTCAATTGAGGTGAGTTGTTTTCAAACAGCCCAAAATATTACACAAACAATCTCAACCAAACAAACAGCCTTGAAACGAGTTTTCCTTTTAAATTTTAAATGTATTTGAATGTTATATGAGATAAATAAAAGGGAAATAACAGTAGGTGTTTCAATTACACAAGGTAGAATTGATTAAAGTATGTTTTGCACAATTAAGCAAATTAGACTAATCTTTTTTTTTTTACTGAATGCAAATTTGCCTTTTTTTTATAGTAACAAATAATGAAAATAAAGACAACAAAATGAGGATAGACTAATTTTCTTGGTGAACCTGGCTCTGATACCAAATGATGCGGAACCCCAAGACCTTTGCTTGAATCTTAGAACTCATCAATTGGTTTAGAATAGAATTTAGATCTCAAGTAAAAACGAAGCAAATTTGTTCAATCACCCAAATGGTAAAAGTTAAATAGAATCCAAAAAAGATAAATGATATCCCTTGAACTCAATTTAAGCAAGCACCAAGAACAATTGAAATAGGAAATCAAAATTGAATACAAGTGATAACAATTGTATTCCAAATCAACACCTTGTGCATAAAGTGAAAAGAGAATCAAAACACTCTTAACTCAATCCTGAAATATTTGATTACCACTCTTGATGTCCACAAAGAAAAGTTTCTTTGGTATTTATAGCCAAATAAATCAATGATAAGTTACAACACAATAAATACAATTGTAACTCCCACAATAGTTAGGCTAATTACGTGATAATTATATTAGTAACTTCAACAATAAACAGGCTAATTATAGGTATGTAATTGTTATGTAACTCCAATCTTCTTAACCAATACCACTAATTGTTTGTGACACCATATAGTTATGAGCTCATTCTTGTAATAACACTAATACAATACTTAAACCCAAATGAGTTACACTTGACTATATGGGCTTAATTAACTCAAACTAAAATAAAACAATCCAAAATATTTCAAACAACTCAATTAATCCAGGCCATACACAAAGTTTATTCACCCATTATTAATAAGACTTAAACAATACCAAATTATCCCAAATCATTTAAACCCAATTAAAGTTACGAATTTGAGCTATTCAAAAAGTTCATATTTGAACTTTCCATAATTGGCAAGCCCATCATCCACATGTTTTTGAGTGAAAATTTGAAGCAACTCTTTAAACTTTTTTGTCTTTGATCTTATTACTAGTCTGCTAAAATTTTCTACGTTTGGAACTCTATTTGTGTTTACGTCATTTGAAATTTGCTTCAAGTCACCTTTTGATGTTTTTTGAGTATCTTGAGTGTTTTGAACCTTGTTTGTATCATTTATGGTGATGTTGTTTTTGTGGATCCCTTAAAGGTCGAGATAGTGATAAATTGTAGTCAACCAACCAAAGTCACTAAGGTCCATAGCTTTTTGGGTTTTACAGGATATTATCATCACTTCATCGAAGGTTTTTTACGCATTGCCGCCCTTTTAACTCGTCTCACTAGAAAGAATGTTGTTTTCTACTAGGACCACAATTGTGATGAAAGTTTTATCGAACTCAAGCGTCGACTTCCCATTGCTCCGGTATTGATTCTTCCTGACAATACTGGTCAGTTTCAGGTGTATTGTGATGCATCATATGTTGGTATTGGATGTGTGCTCATGCAACATGGTCGAATAATCACTTATGATTTCAGGCAGTTGAAACCGCATGAACGAAACTATACCACTCACGACCTTGAGCTTGTCGTCATAGTCTTTGTCTTTAAGATATGACATCACTACCTATACGGTCAGACTTTTGAGATTTATATCAATAATAAGGGTTTAAAGTAATTATTTTCTCATAAAGAATTGAACATGAGAAATAGACATTGGATGAACCTCCTGAAGGATTATGACTGCAGGATCCTATACCACCCAGGTAGGGGGTAATGTAGTTGTAAATGCTTTTAGCAGGAAGGACTGAGCCCTATTGACATAGATGGTGGTTTCTGGTTGGAGGATACTTGAGACAATTCAGAACCTCCACTTAAATCATTATGGCAAAGGCGTATACCTCGCCAAAATTCAAATCCAGCTCACTCTCTTCATGAGAATTTGGGAATCCCAGTCTACAGATCCCGAGATTTTGAAGAAAATAGACGAGTTTAGGTCAGAGGAACCTCGTGACTTTAGGATGACCAACGATGGGCTCTTCTGATTCCGAGATTTGAGTATGGGTGCCTAATGACCCCGAAGTTAGGTTGGACATTCTGAAAGAAGCCCATGCATCTAGGTTGTCTATACACTTAGGAAGAACGAAGATGTATTGGGATTTGCAACAGCAATTTTGGTGGCCAGGTATGAAGAAGGATATAGTCGACTTTATCTCTAGATATCTCACTTACCAACATGTCAAGGCACATTATTAGAGACCTAGTAGTCTTCTACAGTGTCTCCCTATCCTGGAATGGAAATGGGAGCATGTGATTATGGACTTTGTCACAGGATTGCCTAGGACTAGTTCATCTCGCAATGCTATTTGGGTTATTATCGACAGACTGACTAGATCAGCTCACTTTCTTATAGTCAATAGTTAGCTCATTTGTACCTTGAGGAGATTGTTAGGCTCTGTTGTGTTTCAACTTCCCATTGTGTCCGACAGGGATCCTTGTTTTACTTCTAGTTTTTTAAAAAGCTTCCAAGAAGCTCTAGGCTGTAGTCTTTACTTTAACACTACGTATCATCCATAAACTGATAGCCAATCTGAACGATTCATTTAGACGCTGGAGAATATGCTACAAGCCTATGTACTGGATTTTGGCAATAGTTGGGACCAACATCTACCTGTAGCGAAATTTGCTTACAATAACAGTTATCACTTCAGTATTGGTATGACTCCATATGAAGCTCTCTATGGTAGGCCATGTCGATCACCTACTTGTTGGAATGAAATTGAGAACAGACATCTTTAGGGAACGGATGTCATCCAAGAAACCATAGACAAGGTCGCCACTATCCACAAGAATCTCATCACCACTCGGAGTCGATAAAAGAGCTACACAAACAATTAGAGGAAGGACTTGGAATTTGCTGTAGGCGAACATTTTTTCCTCAAGGTCTTTTCGTATAAGGGAAAATTACAGTATGAGAAGAAAGAAAAACTAAGTCCACATTTTGTTGGACCTTTTGAGATGTTAGAATGTGTTGGCCTTGTGGCTTACCGTGTTGTTTTGCCACTTGAATTCATGGGTTTACACGATGTCTTCTATGTCTCCATGCTCAGGATATACCACTGTAATGTTTCTCACATCATTCCATACCACTAACTCCCAGTTAATTTAGTGATGACCTATGCAGAGTATCCTGTCTAGATCTTTGATCAAGAGGAGAAAGTTCTGAGAAACAGAAGGATTTCGATGGTCAAGGTGTTATGGCAACACCACATCCCTGATGAAGCCATGTGAGAACTCGAAGAAGAAATACAAAATAAGCATCCCAAATTATTTTAATCTTTTTCAAATTTTCAGAACCAAATTTTTGTAAGGGGCGGATGTGACACCCTTAAAACTACTTTATTTTCGAGCATGATGTTTATTTATGTTCAAATTTTAATTTAATATTTAAATTACAATGTTATTTTGTTTTGTTTAAATTCTACATTGATATTCAAATGATTATAAAAGTAATTTAACTTTTTCTAAATTTTTGGAAACTATTAAACAAGTACAAAAAAAAGAAGAAGAGGGAGAAAACTCGCGAGCAAGCTTCATGGAAAGACTATCTACGAACACGCCTGCGCACCTGTATGACTGCTTGCATATGCACCTGCACGCACAACAGTTGTCCCATCACTATCCCGTCACCTACCGCACCTCAGTCATGCACCTACAGCATGCTTGCGAACACAAAAGCTGTCTCGTCTATTCTGTCACCTAACCATGTGGCTGCCACTCGTCACCAACCCACCTGTTGCAGCCCACATGGGCGTCTCATCAATCGTGTTAGCCACGCACCCACCTATAGCCACCCAGCATAGCAGCCCGTCGCGTCTGTCAGCCGCCTATATACAGCCACCTATATGCCTCACGAACAGACTCATCCTGTGTGTTGCGTTCATGCATTGTTCGCCGAGCTGGCCGCCATGAAGCTGCCACATTGTGCGCATGCGAGGCCCCTTGTTGGCCTATTTAAATCACTCTTCCACCTCTCTTCTCCCATTTTTTATATTTCCTCCTTCCTTTCCACTTGAGAGAGAGAGTAGAAAGAGACAAAGCCAAAGAAAATCAAGAAAACTTTCCCATATGCACGGTAAGCCTCCTTTTCTTGATTTTGTTTCTTCACTAAAATTTCTAACAACTCATTCTTAGATTCTCTTTACCTTAAACTTTCAAAAATCTCTTCTAAAACCCATGGTTGTCAAACGACCTTTTCATCTCCTTCAAAATATATAAACAATCTTGTTGTGGGAAAACCAAAAGCTTGAACTTTGGTAAGGGATCTTAGTATTTTTATGTACTCTTTTGAATATATTTTCTAGATAAAGAGAACATTTAAGGAATGACAAAATGTATGAATTCTTGGTTGTTATTCTTGCATGAATTGGTAATGTATGCTAAAGATTGTAAATCACATGATTTTAGAATTCTTACTTTCGTATAGTGTATAGACATGAATTCCCTATTGAGATTGTTTTATATAATATGCCATGTGTATAGGTTAGACCCTCAACTTCGCTTCAGAAGCAATGGTTTAGAGGGTTACTCATTTGGGGCCTTAACTTGGAGGGTAACCTGATGGTCTAATCTGGGTATATGGTTCTTTATTGGGTCAAGATTAGATTGTGGACCCCCATCGAGTCGAGACGATAAAGATAAATGATTATTTGAATTGATAAGAAAAGTGGAAAGATTGAAAATTCATTTGACTGTTATCACTGAGGGATTACCAAATTGACTACTATTGACTGTTGGTGAACCATTCCCTGTGAATGGTATTAGCATTTCCTCTAATAAGAGTGGAATTGTGACTAATTGTAGGGACCACAGTGGCGAAATACGACCGTGATTATTAGTTTTCAACTGTTATACTATATATCGAATTGAACTGTTTTCCATTCACCGTGGTAGTCGGGGATCTCTTCTACCCTCTGTTGATATAAGTTAAAACAATTCCATGCGTATATCTCTAAAAGCCGTAAATGAATTAAAACCATTTGATGATATAGCTAGAATAATTTATTGATTTCTCATGTTTTGATAGTTTCCTTGAATAGAATATGTTTCTCATGATTCTATCATGACATTGTCATGCTTTTTAGTTAATTCAACTGGTTTTCATTATGTTGCTCACTGTTCTGACATGTCATGTCATGTTTAGTTTGTTTAACTAGTTTCTATTATATTACCCTACTGTAGCATTGACTCTTTTGTTGTGCACTACTTTGTCTTTACTTCTTTTAATTGTAACTTGAAGCCGGATGTTTCTGATTTAGTTTAAAAAAAAAAGTAAATGTTTTGTAAATATTTCAAATGAATATATTCTACGACAAGTCCAAGAGATAAGTCACTTGTTTCTAATGACATGATTTTGAAATAAATAACTTTTAAAACTTTAGTAGTGTAGTTTGAATACTATTTTCCTTATTGAGTATCCCAATACATTTCCCCCTAGACAATGATGATAGTGAGAAATTACCTCCTGAGCTGCCCCTTGAAGCTTGGTTTATCCATTCATGGATCTATAATGGATTTTTCATTGCATTTGGATAACTATACTCTGATAACTATTCTTTATGTAATGAGAAAAGTGGCTCGAATAATATTGTGTATATTTTTGTCATTCATCTTCTTGGCCTCAAGTGTATTTGAACATCAAATATTTTGTAATTGATGATTTTCTTTTGTTGCATAATTTATTTTGCACTCATATTTATTCTGTTATTGAACTCCTTTATCCATTAGGTAACGGGATGTCACAATGCAGCAAACCAGGCGCACGTCAGCGTCCAATTCGTTTCGATAGCCCAACAGCACGCCAAGCACGGCGAGGACATACGATCTGTGTGTGTGCGAACATGCCAACCTGTACAACGAACCGAATGACCTAGAAGGAACAGTCCATGTATGCAACCCGCATGCCTTATCCGGAGCAAACCGCGCGCCCACTCACTATAACTCGCGCATATTCCACGGGCTAACCCGCGTGCCTGGTTTGGCAAGCTCGCACCTTGTGTACTTTTTGGACTTTCCCTCTTCAATTCCCTATGTGTTTTTCATGAAAAACACATGGGATAATTTCTTACTTTTTTTAAATATTATTCTTATTAATATTTTAATATAAAATCTATCCTTTAAGATTATTTAATTATTGATTTAAATTTTAGATTGGGATAGATTAATATTTTATTATTTCTTTTAGGATAGAATTTTATCTTTCAAGTGTTTGTATTTGTTTATAACTATTTCAGAAAAAGCTTATATAAAAGTTTTTACCTATAGGTTGTAAACATACATTCGAGAATAATAAAATTAAAGTTTTTGCTTTCTTCAAGAATTAGATTTGCTAATTTCTTTTAGCATCTTCAAGTTCTTGAAAGTTAGGGAGCTTTCTGAAGTCTTGTAAAGCTGAGGAGTTGGGATCGACTTATCGAGTAAATTCGTGGCATCTTTCTTTTTTTAATTTTTATTTTCCTTTTTTTGTTTATGCATGCCATTTATGTCAGCCGCACATGTCACATGTGTGGCTTAAAATTGCAGCAAGCTTATCCGAATTTCCAACCTTGTTTCTTTAAATTGCCTATATGATTTTATCTAAAATCACATGCAATAATTGTTGTAATTATTTTATTATTTTTTATTTATTATTATCTTAATATAAATCTATCCATTAAAATTATTTAATTATTATTTTGAATTATAGATTGAGATAAAAAAATTATCTTGTATTTATTTTATTATTTTTCAGGCATTTGTATTCAATTGAAACTATCCCAAAGTCTATATAAAGGTTTGCCCATAGGCTATAAAGTTACATTTGAGAAGAATAAAATTGAAGCTTTTACTTTCTTCAAGAATTAGTTTTGCTAATTTCTTTTAGCATCTTCAGTTCTTCAAAGGTAGAGACCTTTTTGAAGTCTTGTGGAGCTGAAGAGTTGGGATCAATTTATCGGGTCAGTCAGTGGTATTTTTCTTTTTCTCGTTTTTATTTTCCTATTTCTTGTTTTTACATACCATATTTTTGATTGTAGATTCAAGTAGAGGGAGGGGTTATTTAGGTGGTTAAGTTTCTATATTGCATGCATTGGTGAAGTTTATAAGAGTTTATTCGATCAGCCCTATACCCTCCCGCATCATCGCATCATGCGGGTTCCCACAAGCATTAGGACTCTTCTTCATGTGGTTGTTGCGTGCGTAGATGCGCATGTGTGCTAGCCTGCATGCATGCGCGTAGTGTGCGCTGGCCTGCATGAACGTGCCCTGTGTGCGCAATACCCCTTTCTCATGCTACCTTATACATGCGAGCAACATTCTTGCAAGCTGCCACTAGCTCACAAGTTCTTTATTTTCTGTGAGATTCTCCCAAATTGCAGGTTCTTTCCCTCCCAACTCTATTTATATTTTTGGGATGTCTCTTGGTTTGGTCATGCTCACATCAAAGACTGCTTGAGTGAACAAAGAAATTGGAGAAAATATAAAGGAAAACTCTGCCTGAGCGAACAAAAAAATTAAGAGAAATTATGAGAGAGGACTCTATCCAAGACAATTGTTAAGTTGATAGTAATGAATAAAGGTCTAATTACTTAGAAATTGATGTAAATATATGTTATAATATCATTAATACTTTGTATTTTTGATATATTTTATTTTATTGAAGTATATTACGAATTTGTGAATTTACTAAACATGTGGTTTGACAAAAGATTCGTTTTGAATTAAGTATAATTATCCAATGTGTTTTTGGTATATGTTTAGCATTCACTATGGGAGAGATTTATTCCATTCCCATCAACATTATGCTAGAAAGGTGTGGTGTGTCCCACCATTTCTATGTTTAAGGGGGAATCAGTGTGCCCCTACATGACATTTCTATATTTCGCATATTGGGAATCAATATGAGTGATAAGAGTGTGCTTATGCATTATGTAGTGGGAAGAGTGAGTGATCAACCTCCATAATAATGATAAAGTGTAGCTCATTGTAATAATGCAGTGCAACATATCTTATTTGTGAATTTGATCTCTGAATTTTATACAATATATGTGATTTTAATGTATGTAAAATAATATACATATATATATTGCATGTATTATTCTATAATGTCGTAATATCTGCTTAATAAAATGGTAAATCTCACTCATTGTATCACCTTATAGATACTGAAGATACTGCTGCAGAGTAGTAGTGATACAGAATGATATTTTAAAAGTTAGATATTATATTCGAGGTTTAAATTTTGTATTTTGTTTTGTATTGTAGAAGAAAAAAAGATTTAGAGTTTCATATTGTACCTAACAATTATATATATATATATAAAGAATATAATGCTCCAACATACTTTTACATTAATAAAAATTATATTATTTTGAATTAAGTGTGTGCTACTAACACGCTTTACGAGAGAGGGGTGGTTAGTGAGAAATAAGCACTTCAAAGAAATTTGCATGAAGGACCCAAAACTCTCTTTTAAAAGATATATTTAAAGAATTTTTTTTAATTTGAAATTTGCTTTCAGAAATCAATACCACGATACCGAAATTTAATCTTCGCAATCTCAATTAATGATGCTAAACATATAAACATAGTTTGAAATTTATTCTAAAATAAAAATGGATTTTATTTCAAATCTTAATTATAATTTAAATATATCTGCAATTTTCTTCAAGAAGAAAAAGTTAATGTCAAATTAAAATTCATCGTAAATTAAAGAAAGATGAACGATAAGGTTGTGGCCAGCGAGCAGTTGCTGAAGCTCCAAGTATTCTATTTGAATTGTATTTTTTTTAAAAAAATATTTTAATTTAATAAAAAATATAGATAGAAAAGAAATGGAAACTTTATGTGCGTTTTAAGTTGGGGTAAACAGCATCAACAATGGCTTAGCTTAGTCAACCACACATGTATCTCTTTATATTTTTTAAACATACGTACAATAACTTATTCCCCACTTATAATATTATTTTATTTTTAAATCCAAAATATCCTTTACAAATTCCACAGGATAAATCTGAAATATTCCCAAATTCAAAACACACCAATAAATAGAATGAGTTGAGTTTACAATTATAACAAAATTTATAATCATTTTGAAGAAAATTTTTATCTGCAGAAATTAAAAAAAAAAAAAAGGTATAAAATAAAAGAGAGAAACTTAAAACTCTATTCTATCTGGCCTAAAGTTGACAAACCAAATAAAAGTTGAGTTAGTTTTATATTAAATAAAGTGAACATGGAAGCGTGAGAAACGCACTAAGAAAAAGAAACTCCAAAAGCCAGCCTGCTAACCTAACTTTTTCCTTTTACAAAAATCAAATCATCAAAAATCAAACGAGAAAAAAAATAAACCCCAATGGCTTTCAACAACAAACCCAAGAAACAAAACTCCATTAACCTCTGCACCACTCTGTTCTTCATCACCCTCTTCACCATACCTGCTTTCTTCCTCCTCCATACTCCCATCTCCATCTCCACAACTTTCACCAAACCTCTTCTCCATAAATTGTGGTCAGGAGATCTCCGCCATGCCCATTTCGCATGGAATCGTCTAAGTTTTCCCCAAACACACCCGCCCATCTCGCTCAAAATCGCTGTATTCTCCAGAAAATGGCCCCTCACCACCAGTCCTGGTGGCATGGAGCGCCACGCTTACACCTTGCACACAGCTTTAGCTCGCAGAGGACATCGGATTCATGTCTTTACTTCCCCTGTCGATGAAATCGAATCCCCATCATCCATTTCTCCTGCCAATAATCCCTATCCACGGCTTCATTTCCACCAAGGTGAATTGGGTAAGTGGAGATATAACAAAGCCTGGGAGCAATTCGGGGAAGAAAACCAACGGCAACCATTTGATGTGGTCCACTCAGAAAGTGTTGCTCTTCCTCACTGGGTAGCCCGTAATGTCGCCAATCTTGCGGTTTCGTGGCATGGAATAGCCCTTGAGAGTTTACACTCGAGTATTTACCAGGACCTGGCTCGAAATCCAGATGAAACCATCTCCCCAGAATTCAACAAGAGCTTATATGGAGCTGTACCAAAAGTGTTGAACGAGATAAGGTTTTTCAACAACTATGCACATCATGTGGCAATAAGCGATAGCTGCGGCGAGATGTTAAGAGACGTCTACCAGATCCCGGTCAAAAGGGTCCATGTAATCCTCAACGGAGTCGACGAAAACGAGTTTGCAGAAGATAAAAAGTTAGGACGCGACTTCAGATCCAAGCTTGGTATCTCGAAGAATACAAGCTTAGTTCTTGGGATCGCCGGAAGATTGGTGAAAGACAAAGGACACCCGTTGCTTTACGAAGCTTTCTCCAAGTTGCTAAGGAAGTATGATGATGTGTTCTTGATTGTTGCGGGGTCAGGGCCATGGCAGCAGAGATACAGAGATCTAGGTCCGCAGGTTGTGGTGTTGGGTTCTGTATCTCCATCTCAACTGAAAGCATTCTACAATGCGATTGACATCTTCGTCAACCCGACGCTCAGGCCACAAGGCTTGGATCTGACGCTAATGGAGGCGATGATGAGTGGAAAGCCAGTGATGGCATCAAGGTTTCCAAGCATAAAGGGCAGTATTGTGGTTGATGATGAGTTCGGATACATGTTTTCTCCTAACGTAAAGTCGTTAATGGAGGCTTTAGGGGAGGTTGTGAGAGATGGGACGGCAAGACTTGCAGAGAGAGGGAAGGCCTGCCGCAGGTATGCGGTTTCTATGTTTACGGCCAACAAAATGGCTTTAGCGTATGAGAGATTATTTCTTTGTATCAAAAACGAAGCCTTTTGCTCCTATCCTTAATTTTAATTGCTATGTACACAGATATTTTTATTTCTATTGTTTTTTATTTTTAATTCCTTTTGAGACAGTGCGAGATGGTACCATTCTTGTAAGAAATTATTAAGAAAAAAAAAATACAAGACAATTTAGAAGAAAACAATAAATTAGCAAAGAAAAAGAGAAGAGAATTATCTCTTTTGTCTTGATTTGAATATTTAGGATTAATAGTCAACCTTCATTATGGCATGGAAATCCTAATGGTCTTGAAAAGGCCAACTAGACTCCAAAAATGCTTTGTTGCAAGCAATCCCTTGCCTTTTATGTAAATCCTCCAGTGGTAAAATAAAATTGGTGAAAAGTTGGTAAAGTACTTCCTCAAAATTCTTCTCTCAATCGGATTTTCTCTTTCTTCTTGAGTAATTAAAGCAAATATTATTTTTTTTTGTTTTTCTTTTGAGACAAAGTAAGATATTTATTAATTCAAAAGGGTATTACAATAGAGAGGTTCTTTAGGCCTAATGGGAGAGCCCATATGAGAACTCTTCCAACTAATTCATTTTGATCTATTTGTACAAAAAAACCAACACTAATTAGAATGAGTCTGTTTGTATATTACTTCACTCAAAAGGGGAACCACAAGGTAGCTCATAATAGATATGTGGCTCTATATATATATATATATATATATATATATATAGATAAAGATTATTTTTGCTTGATCAAATGTCATCCCAAACACTGTCAAGAATGGCTTATTCCAACCAGGGCATATGAGCTAACAAAATGGAGGTATGGAGTGATTTGACTCTGGAGCATTATGCAGAACATATAACAATCTCGGTCAATATTGAAGGCACATATAAGTACTGCAATTTGTCTCGAGTCAAATATGAAGTTCGTTGAATGAGGTCGAGTCCTCTATATCTGTTGTTGTTGGTATATATAAATAACTTTAACTTGACTGATATAATGTATAAACTATAGATGAATGTTTACATGCTTTATTTGCTTGCACCAGTAGTGTAAATAATCTACCATGATCGATGCATAGAGGAACATGTTGGAGTGATGTTAAGCATTTGTTAGGTATTCTAAGTTAAGTTTTACTAAGTGTCATTATGTGATAAAAATAAAGGTTGATTTTACTTTATAAACCTAATTGATTGAGTGTATCCTCTGTTATTAATTGTGATATTAAATCAAGTTAATTAATTTCATGTGTATATAAACAATGTTATTGATCTTAATCGTGATCTAACAAATGCATAAAGTATTTCATTATAAGTATTTAGTATAAAATAACTATAACAATTTTTTAATTATATATAAAACTTGTTTTTTACATGTAATCCTTTATAATTCAAAAAAACCTAATTATCTTTATTATCATAATGGAAAACTATGATCAAGTTACTAATGTATTTATCAGTTATTACTTAATCTTTTAGAGTAATATGGAGGGAGGTTTTCATATAATTTTTTTGATTTTTTTTTAAAAATAAAATCAATTAGTGACAAAAAAAGAAAAGGATTAATCGTAGTAAAACATAATTCATCATCTTTGATAATCTAACCATCTGTCTACAAAAAAAAAATATATATATATGAACATAATAAATATTCTCATTCTTAAAAGTTATTACCATAAGTTCTTGAAACTAAGCGATTTATAAGAATTAATTTACACACGGTATTAATATCATATTAATGATTTAGTTAGTAAATTAACACAACAAAAAAGTCAAGAGATAATAACATCCTAAAAAAGAACGTAGATTTTAAAAGAAAGAAATTAGTAAGGAACAGACCCATACATGTTTAGTTTAGGAAACATATGTTTAGTTGCCATAAGAAATGGATATTTTGAGGAAAGTCGAAACATGGGTTTACTTTTGGGATTTCTAGAAAATTTTGGACATACATTTAGAAGAGAAGAAAAAGAAGAAAATATCTTTAAAAGTATGAAGAAAGAAAAAAATGTGGTTTGGAAATGATTTTTAATAAACAATAAAAAAAAAAGATCAATATGGGAAATATTGATTTAGAGTTTCCGTTTTGTAGTATACGGAAAATGTTTGAAATTTCCCTCTATACGATTTCTTTGTTTAAAATTCCTGCTGTATTCATTAAATTTATTGACGTCGGCGCCATGTCAAACGCATCATTGTCCACATCAATATTTTTTAAATAATAATATCAATAAATCAATTAATTAGTTAATTTTGATATTTTTAGTTAATGAATTAATTTAAATAAATTAATACATTGCATCATAAGTTACAAACCACTTTTTGATGTTGTCTTCTCATTTTAAGAAGCCTATTAATTTGCAATTTACATATATATAATTATATATAGAATCCATTTTTCTTTTCAAATTCAAATCATGTTACATACCAACGAATCTCTCACTAGAAATTTATCCATTTTTCTTTTTGTGATTCTTCTTACTCTCTCCCCTCTCTCTCTCTCTCTCTATATATATATATATAAGTTGATTTCTAATTTCAATTTTTTATGATAATAATAAAGAGAGAAATGAAGATAAAGTGAAGGAGCTACAGATGCAAAAAAAATTTATACGGAAGTCATCTTTTTATTGAATTCAATATATTTTAAGATAATTAAAACAGCAGAAAGTTATAGCTATATATCGTTCTAGGATAACGTAGTCATAGCGTAATTGAGAGATCCTTTGGAAATGACTTTAATTCTCTGATTTACTTCTTTTTTTTATCTAACTATTATGCACAAAATTTTATAATTTTAGTTGATGGAAGACAACTTGAAATGAGAATTTATGTTCTTCTTATAGATGAGATGAGATGACAAAACACATTCAAGGTAATTGAATGTGTTGATAACAGTTTCTATTATTGTAGATTAATACTCATAAAATACAATAATTCTATAATTTATTTTAAGACTACCAACTCTATCAAAGTACCTTTTTTATTTATAACGGTTATCTATTATTTTGG
>NW_019014389.1:39585-52139 GCF_000150535.2 Carica papaya | reverse complement strand
AACCGTTCTTAGTAAGCATCCATGTCGGTCTGTCATTTTCATCATTATTTTGATCTTAGCTTGATGGATTCCCCAGCCACTTTTCACTTTCAATGGGGTATTTCCATCTTCTGCACTATAGGTTGCTGATGGAAGTGTCCCCAGAATAGGTTTACTGGAACCATGGAATGAATTCTTTGTACGTTTTCCTTTAAGTTGTAGTATCCATATGCTTTAACTAATTGCTTGGCATGGCTCAAACCTTTAGTAATGTCTGATCCTTGGTTTCCAAGAAGATGCTTCCCTGGCCCTTGGAAAAATTCATTTTAAGGCACCATTGCCTGTTTCTGAAATTGGTGTTTTTCCTTTGCAGAATGAGAATTATGTTACTCTCCGTGACCTGAAAGGTTCAAAACTTTCAGGAAGCATTTTCAATATCCTTTTCAATCTGAATAAGTTTATGGCCTTTGAAACTCGTGATCCGTTTCTCATTCGTCAGGTACATGTAATTCATCTTTTATTATGTTTGATGATTCCTTTGGTGAAACTGTTTCAGCAGTCTTCTGGTGTACAGGATTTTGTGTTAACATTTGCATGTTGAATGAAAACAGGAGCGTGAGAATCCTACATTGACAGAGTGGGATCGTTTTGCTCATAGAGAATATATCAGGCTCTCAATGGAAGAAGACGTTGAAGATGCATCTAATGGAAGTGCAGAAGTATGGGATGAATCACTTGAGGCTCCTTTCTAAGCTCAACTGGGTAAGCTGTTCTGGGTTATGTTTGGCATCCATATCTTGCTTGTCTATTGAAATGTATAAATTAGTGATTGGTCAATCCAATTTGCAATGGCTGGATGGGTCGAGAAGACAATAGATTTTAAAGATAATTGAAAAGTTTTGAAATACTATGGCATTTACTTTCTTTACTTAACAGTAGACTAGACCTGCCTGGTGCTTTTTTACTTACTGATTTTCATGTCAGTATGTAGATATCCTTTCTATATATATATATTTTTTTTAAAAGCCCAGATTTTCGATATCCACTAAAATTACTTGAGAACTCTTCTTCTAGCCTCTGAGTGCTGTTTGATAGGATGGGCAGATTGTGAAGGCAATATTTTTAAGATTACTCTCTTTAGATAAGTAGATAGAAAGGCAATGGATTGGTATGGAATCCCTTGAATAAGTAGATAGTAATGGATTGGTATGGAATCCCTTGAATAAGTAGATAGTATCAAGGAAAATGATAACATGGCCACCAACATCCTTGGCCCTCCATAGAGCAGCGGAGTGTGTCTGCTCCATGAAAGATTCATGGGCTCTTGGTCTAAACTCCGTAGTCATTGTTTGTGTTTGTTTGTATCTAATCCGTTTTGACTGTTAGAGTGGTTTAGGAAAACTTGAAAGAGGAGAGCAGGTAATACTGACCTAATAGGAAGTTGTTAAAGTTTTTTTGCTAACTATTTCTTGATTATTTATTTTAGGTTTAACTTTCGATGCAGGTGCCTAAAGTTAAGTTCCAGTCAGATTTTCTATACTGGGCACCAGGCAGAGAAATGATGAGAGTTCTAAGAGGCAGTCCTTGATTGGACTGTCCAGACAAAGACAGACAACAGAGACACACACAAATACAGACACCTCTGACCTTTATGGGAGAGAAAGTACGAGCTTGGCCTTCAGGTATATGACTTTACCAGCTGGAAGAATATGTATTTAGGCCTCTGTGTCATGGCTTGGCAATATAGAAAAGAACACAATGAGGAAGCCCTGCTTAATCTTACTGAACTTCATGCAGAAGGGGGAGAAGGGAGGGGATATCTTCCGAGGTGATTAAAGAAATCCGGGTTAAAAGGTGCCTTAAGGACATATACATTTTTTATTTTTCAATTTGTAAGATATCATTTATTTTATCCCCTTTTTTGGGTATCTCTTGACATAGTTGGTTCTTCCAGTGCTTCTGTATGGTCCTGTTTCTGTGCCAGGTGGGCATGCTTCTTTCTTGTTTATTTTTGAAATTTTGTTCTGGATTGATCATTCAGTACTTCATTTCCTAGGTTTATAATTTTAGTTTTTGGCTAGGTATTGTATTGGTTTAGCGAACACTGAGGTGGGAAATAGTGTCTTTGAAAATTGTGAATTTCTATTGTCTATTTATTTTGAATCGAAGTGTTGGGAGTTGCTTATTGCATCCATTTCCTTGGAAGGATATATGATAAAAAGAATGGTTCAGTGCAGTGACTATTTTTCATAGGGTTGTTCTAGTAAGCAACAGTTTTGTTTCTCATAAGCTGTCTTTGATGGTGATGATGGAGATCGTTAGATGCTCGTCACATTCACCGACTCAAAGAGTATTGTTATTATCTGTGTGTGTTTTCGAGATATTCCTTTATAGATAAAATAGCTCGGGATATGTAGTTTTTCAGTTAAGGAGAGATGATGATGATGATGATGCGCTTATTAGTTTTTTTTTTTTTTTTCTAAGTAAGACCGTCTCCCCCCCCCCCCCCAAGGCTTTTATTTGTTTAGTCCTTATCGTCTTCATGGAGTCTGCAATTAGAACTAGACTAATCATATTAATTTAACGCAGTGGGTCAGAGTAATCACAATGACTTGTAATTAATTCACTCTCCAACCATGTCGTATACTAATATATTTATGGTGGTTTATGGTTGTATTAGATATGTGGCGTAAAAAACGTGAGAAATATGAAGTTATATCTATCACCTAACACTGAAGTGAGCAGCGGGTGGTGATGTAGTAGGCAGCATCGACTTAAAATATTTCCGTTCCTGAAACCAAGGATCTTATCACCTGGATTGTGAGTTGGTTTTGCTAAATTGGCTTAGGAGTTTCTCTACTTAAAATTGTTCAAAAAAAAAAAATATATATATATATATATTTTAATATGTATCTTAGCTTGCAAATTCTGAGAAATAAATCAACTTGCTTTTTTTTTTTTTTAAAAGAGAATTTGTATTTTTCACTATGTTTGAGGTTATATTTAAAACAAACAAACTTGGTTTGTGAGATTTACTTGAAAATTTTAATAATTATTTAAAAAGATGCAAATTCTTTTTTATTTTATATAAAATAACAATAAAATAAAAAATTTCCTACGGAGGATTAGAAATAATATTGTTAAAATTACAGAATTCAATACTACATAATGTGGGAGGGGATTTATCTATAAGTTTTTAGACTGACTTCAACTATAAATAATGGTACTATGTTTAAAACAATAATGTGATTTAAATTTTATATTATTTAATTAAATTTGGGACTGCTTAATATAATCTAAAATTTTATATAATTTTTTTAATTAATATAAATTTACATATTACCCATTAAATAATTATAAGATGAAATTTTTATTATTTTATTGGTAAATTTTGCTAACAAAAATAAAGGATTTACCGCGGAAAAAATGCTTTAATTGATGTACATAAAATAAATCTATTGCGTTTATGGAAAAGCTAGCAGTTAAAAGTACTTTCAGGGACCAGGCAAGCTCTTAAATGCTGAACTATTCTACTGCAACTCAACCAGAGAACAAAGGCTAAAAACCCCTAGAGTCCGCTTCTCCGCCTTGTGACTCAGAAGGTCTGAAGTCTATTGCCCCAGTCTCTCTCTCTCTCTCTCTCTCTCTGTGTGTGCTTTTTTTATCTCGGCCGTCGCGGGAAAGATGAAGGTAGTCGCTTTAGTAAGCGGCGGCAAGGATAGCTGCTATGCCATGATGAAATGTATCCAATACGGCCATCAGGTCTACCTCTCTCTCTCTCTCTCTCTCTCTCTATCTATTATCTGTTTGTTTCCCGAGAAAGCACGGTGAAATTTTTGCAGTTTTCTCTTTTTTTTTTTTTATACTTTATTCTCTACTTCCGATTGTTTTAGATCGTTGCATTGGCGAATTTGCTGCCGGCTGATGATTCGGTGGATGAACTAGACAGTTACATGTATCAAACCGTAAGTCAAACTTACTCTCTCTCTCTCTCTTGCTGTTTAATTATAGAAGTGATCATATTAATGGAGTGCAGTCGAAGTAAGATAAAAAGAGTATGATCCCAATTTTCTTAGGTTGGCGTATGGGTGAGGGAGGTTTTCAATTGTATGTGAATTAAGTTTTAGTTGATGTCACTGGAAGGGTTAACGTCTGTCAAGACAAAAATCAGTTTTTTGGGACTCAAGTTCCGAATGCCCAAACCACTCTCCTGTTTTAAGTAGACAACAAATGATCTATCAAGACCTCCCCTATACGTGCCCATAGAAAAAAAAAATCCTTATGATTCTCTCAATTCTCTCAACCATTCTCTTAGGAATTCTAACAAGGACATAAAATACAAAGGAATTGTAGATAAATGAGCATAAGTAAGAGTAGCTTTAAGATCTTGAGAAAACGTACCACCTTTCCAATGATGAAGCCGCTTGGATACCCTAGTAACAACCTCATCATCCCAGAAAGAAGCTGCTCTAGAGTTCCCTCTAAATGGAACCCCTAAACAATTAATGGACCGAGAAAAAGGATTACCACCAGTAAACTACAGAATATCACTCACAACACCATCATCGACATCAATACCCATAAGGCTGCCCGAAGATTGATGCGAAGATTGAGAATTCTCTCCACAATTTTATAAGAGTAAGAGCATTACTGACCTAATTTATCATCATCAGAAAGAAAAAAGATCATTTGGAAAGTAAAGATGAGAAATCTTAAGCCTCTCTTCCTCCATGCATTGTCCTTTAGTAACATCTTCCTTAGACCCCTTAGTCAACATCCAACTAAGAACATTTTCCACTAATGTGAAGAAGATTGAAGAGAGAGGATCCCTCTGTTTCACAACCCTAGAACCTGTAAACCAAGACCGAGGCTTGCAATTACAATCATTGCAAATCAAGAAAAGGCAACCACTAAGCTTCCTCTATCTAGAACCAAAACTTCTCCATCCATCACCATATCCATAAGATCCCCATGACTTTACAATAGCCTTATAGGAATCTATGTTCAACAGCATCACTTTCCTTTTAGCGTTGCTGATGGCCTCCACAACCTTGTTGGCCATAAGAGAAGCATCAATAATTTGCTGGTGCCCCTGCTAAGCACTTTGATTAGGAAAACTTTGTTTCAGTTAACACCTCTGACAATAAGGAAAGAACTTTAGTAATGATCTTATACACACCAATCACCAAGCTCATATAGCGAAATCCGGGATCTTCTTGGATTTGTCTTTTTAAGGCACCAAATGTATGAAAGTAGAGTTCATACTCTCACTAATCACCCTTTGAAGATAAAGTTCGTCAAAACTTTCATCAAATCACACCTCACGCAGTCTCAACAAGCCAGGAAAAGCAGAATAGAGAAGCTATCAAGACCAAGAGCCTTATGGGTACTGGAGTCTAGGCTGCCCTTTAACTTCCTCCCTCTCAACAGGTCTCTCAGTGATAACTAAAAGCTGAATTTTGAACACCATCACTTGCATAATTGAAAACTGATAAAGTATGGAACAAGAATTATTCAAAATTTTAAAAGTGGTCAACTAACATCCCGTTATAGCATAAAGTGTTTGTTTACTGTTGACATCAAAGATATATAACTGATGCTTTTGAAATGTTTTCTGCAGGTAGGGCACCAAATAATTGTTAGCTATGCAGAATGCATAGGGGTGCCATTATTCAGAAGGAGAATACGAGGATCCACTAGGTAAGTCCCTCAGGTGTGGAACTATCCATGAATGGGGGACTAATTTTTGTTAACCATGGTTACACGTTCTGAATTTGATTTTCCTCCTTAAGAGTTGCCTCTTTTGTATTGCATTAGTGCCTTGCATTTGTAGCATGTCTCATCTACATAATGCACACGCAAACTCATATTCATGCATAATGATAAGTCTATACGTGGCTTGCAGTAACTCTACTGAAACTTTCAAGGGAATTTGTTTACAAATAACAATCTTTCCTACTAAACCTGACAAGAACTTGTTTAAAAAGCTGAGATTATTATCTAAAATTTTTGTTTGAATTGGATCACAACATTGTTTTCATTGTTTTTTCCTCTTTCCAATGGTTTTTGTAATTCTATAGGCATCAGAATCTTAGTTACAGAATGACTCCAGGTGATGAGGTGGAAGATATGTTTATTCTTTTAAATGAAGTGAAAAGACAGATACCATCTGTCACAGCAGTGTCTTCGGGTGCTATTGCATCAGACTATCAGAGGCTACGGGTCGAGAGTGTCTGTTCAAGGTTAGGGCTTGTTTCTCTGGCATATTTATGGAAACAAGATCAATCATTGCTCCTTCAGGAAATGGTAAATTGTTCTCTAGTAATGTGAATAATGGCTTGTTAGATCTGAAACTCTTCTATTTCTTTTTTTTTTTAAGTAGGGATGAAATATTTTTCTTTTCTTATTTTTTTTTCTTGTCCCTTGTAGATAACAAATGGGATTGTGGCAATTATAGTAAAGGTATGATTTTTCATACTTCTTAAAATAAACCCACCTTTATTTGTTTTGCATTCATCTGCTTTCATTGTTTTTCATTCATCTGCTTTCATATTGATGTACGTGGTTCCTATTTCTCTTTCAAACATGTACCATCAACTTTTGTTTCGCAACCAGCAATCGTAGGAATGAAAACAAAAATATGACACCGATTATCCTTTCATCGCCACTCTTTGAATGAGTTTAATTCTGATGCATTTGATGTCACAGGTTGCAGCCTTGGGCTTAGACCCTGCAAAGCATT
Source organism: Carica papaya (assembly GCF_000150535.2). Next base: position 45,418 of record NW_019014389.1, on the reverse strand, counting down.
TGGGCAAAGAAGTAGCATTTCTGCAGCCCTATCTACATAAGTTGAATGAGTACGTCAGTGCTTATTTGTTCTGTCTTTTCATTTTTTATGCGAGTGCTTATTTGTTGGATAATTTCATTTCTCGTTAAAAAGAATGTGCTGTATATCCTATATCATTAATATTTGAAGAAACTGAGTATTTCTTCATTCTGGTGACAGGCTATACGGCATTAATGTATGTGGTGAAGGAGGGGAATATGAAACTCTGACGCTGGACTGCCCACTTTTTGTTGTGAGTCTGTTGCATGGATACTTTTCTAGGACAAGTTTCTTAATTATTGAAACCAATGGCTATCTTATCATTTCACTTTGGCAGAAGTAAATAATCTCTGTTTTTCAATGAAGAGAAATTCCTGTTTTGGTGTTATAGTATGTTGCTTAATTTTATGCTCTTCTAGATTTATGTGTCTCTCATTCTATTATCCTCACGGTGTTCTACTTCATGGTAGTACTGTGTTTTCTACTGTTTTCATGCTGTACTAGGTTTAACATTCATGGTAGTACTATGATTGATTAAACAACATTCATTGGCAGTTTTCAGTTGCGATTGTTATGTCAGTCATGTGATATTTAGAATTTTCAGAATGCTCGAATTCTGCTCGATGAGTTTCAAGTTGTACGACACTCTTCAGATCCTGTAGCTCCTGTGGGAATCCTTCATCCCCTGAAATTTCATTTGGAAAACAAGAAAAACTCCAAATCATTAAGTGGTGGTGACAAAATTTGTGATCTGTCTGTGGAGAAAACCGTTTTTGTAGTTGAGGTGGAAGAAGATTGCCAACAAACATGTGAAGCTATTTGTCAACCTCTTCTTGGAGTCAATGATCTAGTTGAATCTACAAAACATAGACTCCATGTATCAAAAACCAAGAAGGATAACGTGTTTTCCATTTGCTGCTGGTTGCAAGATTCATGTGAATCTTCAGCGGGTAACTATTAGAATAATGATGCATTGTATTGCTCATTCCCTTCAACTATATCCTTCAAACTCATATTTAGGTTCTGCTTTTCCTCCTGATAACTTACAATTATGAAGAACTTTGGATCATTTTTTATTGGCAGGTGTACAAGAAGATCTGAAAACTGTTCTTAGCGAAATTGAATCACAGTTTGTGAGTCATGGCATTGGCTGGGAGCACGTCTTATATATCCATCTCTATATTTCTGATATGAATGATTTTGCAGCTGCAAATGAGACATATACAAAATTTATTACTCAGGAGAAGTGTCCATTTGGTGTTCCATCTCGTAGTACAATCGAACTTCCTTTACTGGAGGCAGGTTTAGGGAGAGCATATGTCGAAGTCTTAGTGGCTAATGACCAAAGCAAAAGAGTTCTGCATGTACAAAGCATTTCCTGCTGGGCTCCTAGTTGCATTGGGCCCTATAGTCAGGTATATTTACTTGTGAGATCTCATTTGTCACCATTTAATTCTCAAGTGTCAGTTTCTTATTCCTAATTTCATGCATAAAAATGGAATTAGGTAAGTCTTCTGGGACCCATTGGTGCATCTATGATTGCCATGTCATCCACCACAACTGCAACTAATCATATCCTCTTTATACTCGGGCATTGCCAGAATCACCACCACTATAATGCTTCACTACTGCTGACACTACATTAGATAATATTTATGACTGGTAAATGCCACATAAGAATGTTTACTTGTTCTTGTAGGAAGTTTTAATAGTACACTAGGTACAGTATGTCCAAACATGCATGAAACTTTATATCTTCAAAATTTTGGAGAAATAGATATTTGAGAAGTTAGTAAGGAATGTTTCTTGAGCCTAATCCAGGATTTATATCTCTTGTAGAGTTCTAGTAAAAATTGAACTCTGTTGTTAAATCATTCTTGAGAGTACGAAGTTCAACCGCATGATACATGTGACCTTACAACCCAACCAAGCGTGTATTTATAAAAAGTTTAATAAGAGGTGTTTCATTTAGGATACAAGGTTCTGGGCCAAGTTCTAAAGGCACCTTCTAAATTTTTTTCATTGTAAATGCTTTCCCTGCTTACCTAGAATTTTGCTATTTTTTGTGATAGTTAATTTTTTGTTGTGTTAAAAGACTTCCATATTGACATCTAGGATAGTACCCTATCATTGACTACTGTCAGTACACATAATTATGCTTCTGAATATCTGTTTTGTCTACCTCTAATTTTGATCAACTTTTGCTCAGGCAACCTTACATAAGGAAGTCCTTCACATGGCTGGGCAGCTGGGTCTTGACCCTCCGACAATGACTCTCTGCAATGGAGGCCCTGCAGCTGAGCTGGAACAAGCTTTAGAAAACACCGAAGCAGTAGCAAAGGGCTATAACTGTTCGATATCAACTTCTGCTATTCTCTTTGTAATATTCTGTTCAGAGCGTATTTCATCAGCTCAGAGACTTGAACTTCATGATAAGTTTAATTCTTTCCTGGAACAAATGAGATATTCCCATTCAGATGAAGGAAGCACATCAAAAGTGCTTGATCCCATTTTTCTCTATCTCCAAGTGCCAGATCTGCCAAAGAGGTATTCCACCTATGGTTTGCATTAGGCATTCCTTAGAGTGTCTTCCATAGAAACCGTCTGTATTATGAGTTTCATCAGCTGCATTGACGTTGTTGCATCTATGAAAATCTTGGATGGATATGTGATCTTTTCTTTGGGCGTTCTGGCAATTTCTGAATTGTTTTAGTTGGATTTTCATGTTATGACCTTTATCTCTTTTCTATCTCCATATTTGTTTTATTATTTCATTATTTTTTATTGGCTTTGCTACGGCAATCTCTTGCTGCTTATGTTCTATAGTAGCAGCTAGTAGCTACTACAGAATAAGCTTTTCATTATGAAGGGTTGTATTATAATTCTCAATAATAACTAATAATATGTAGAATGCACTAGAGATTTAACTGAATTTCACTGCCTTCCTTTTGCGATTATTTCAGAGCATTAGTAGAAGTAAAGTCCATTCTTTTTGTTGAGGAAAGCTTGGAAATGAAAGGTGAAAGCATCCAAGACCTACTTTGTACAAAGGAATCTGATAATTGGGGTTTCCAACCTGCAAACTGGCATGATTCTTGCATACAAAAATGCCTGGTTAATGGGAAAATATGTGCTGCCATTCTGTCTGTCTCAAGTGAAGTTGCTGCCAAGATTTGCTCTGAACCTTTAGATAATAATCAGAACTACACTAATCATGGAGATGTCCTCACTGAAGAGCAAATGCAGAAAATATCAAGATTTTGCTTGTATCTTCTTGACAAATGTTGAGGCAAAACGGCTTCTTTTGGGAAAACACAATGGTGAGTTTTCTGGCAAAAGCCTCATTTCCCAATTAAACTCCATCCATCCTTGTCTGTCAAAAACATGTTTCACCTGTGACAAATCTTCTAAGAGTTTCTCAAATGCTTTCTGAAATTAGCGAAAAACGATTTCTATTTACTGTTTTTTCACATCTTGCTATGTGAATTATCCAAAAATAAAAAGAAGTTTCTCTTAAAAACATTTCGAATCCCATATAACTTTATACATAAAAACATGTGTGGTGGTTAAAGTTATTTTGGTATTTTAAGTAAAACTGCTTTTGTTTGTACCTAAATATCAAACACCCCATTAACATAAATGTTTTCCTTGTAAATGTATGTAGAAATGGAAGCTAGAAAATTGTTTTCACGTATGAAACAGATGTGTGGTTTCTCTCATTTTCCATTGGCTTTTTTCTTTGGTGTAGAACCTGAGGCTCTACTTCCCCGCAACCCTTCACATCCCTATGGAGACATTATGGAACATATTTGCCGGCGCATTCAGCGAGCTTGCTGAAATGGGTAAAACTGTTAGAGTTGGTGGAGAAACTCTCTTCAATCTTGTTCCCGTTCTGGGTGCTGGTAAATCCGCTGCATCCATGGATGATATAATCACTTGCGAATTATTTGCCAGGAAATGACAAAGTCTCTCGGCGTCATGGGAATCGTATCATTTGGTATTTATTTCTTCCACTTCTTCACATAAATTAGAATTGAAACTTTTCATTCCATGTTACCATTCATAACCTAAAATAGAGGCTTTTTAATGTAAGTTAAAATTAGTGACCTCTTAAGCTAGCCAATGTTTAGAACAAATGAATTTTCATTTCATTTGTAAATATTCGTATTTATTTTAGTTGGGAGAGACTAAATAATCCCTTTTGAGATTATAAAAACTGAGCTCTTGATATTTTTGCTACATCTTTCTTTTTGGGTTAGGTATAATTTCACTTTTTTTTGTGATTCTTTTGCTGATATTAAATCATGTGATTTTATAATATAATTCAATACTTCATTATTTAATTTTTAATTATTTTATAGAATTGTTAGCTTTAGAGATTTTATGGGTGTATGAACTTAGAAAAAAACACAAGAAAAATAAGAAAAAACCTATATCGCATTTAAAGAGGGAACGGATTCGGACCGTCTACGCGTGCGAAAATAAATTCAGACTGTCCAATCGCGGGCACACAGATTGCCATTGTGGTCTCCCATGTGGCACCATATCAGCGTGTCTTGCCACGAAACGCGCTCCAGTTTGTCAGGGATATTGACTGGACGGTCTTAAGTGATACATTTTTCTTAAATTATGTTTTAACCCTCAATTTTTTATTTTTCTTTTAAAAATGCCCAATGAACCTAATTTTTCACTCATTTTTTCCGAACTTATCTTAGCACCAATTAAGTGATACACGTATACAAATCATAATATAACTCAAATAACGAATATATAATATAAACACAACCTGAATCAAACTCACTATATTTTATAAAAAAAAAACGTAATAATAGTTAAGTTATATGATCATCAATATATTATTACTTTTATTTGTTAAAATATTATTGCGTTTTATGTTTAAAGAAATTTGTCTCATTATTGGGGAATTCATTATTATCATGTCCCATAGAATCAAACTATCATTTCCTTTGAAATAATTTGGTCATACCAAAACATGAAGACAAGAAAAAAAAAAATGCTAAACTTTCAGTTCACCCAAATACTACTTTCAAGTTTCTTTTCCTTTCTTTTTTGTTTTCGCATTTTACCATTAAAAAAATTTACTCGAGTTTTAAAGAGTAACAGACACACCTCTAATTTTAATATGATAGTTTCTTGTTTGTTAATATTCATTTAAGATGGTACGAGAAATTTCTCAATTTTATCCAAGATTTTTTTTGTTTTTTATTTTAATTTTACTAATCAGTATATTTTCGAACTATTTCTTATACATGGGTATTAAATTCTTTTTTGACACGATTTAAAATACATTATCTATACTATAATTAGAACCACCTAATTTAAAAATTAAAAAAAGGGGTCGAATGATGAACTTAGAATATAAATTAATACCTTCTTATTGGAAATTTGAAAATTTCTTCGTAAATTAAAAATTCGATTCTGTGATTGATTTCAGCTTTCAAACAAGTCATGTTCCCATTAAACCCTTCTCACCTTCACGACAATTATTATGACACCTTAACATGCAACTTATTCATTACCCTTTGCCACAAAATAAGGTAAAGTAAATTCAAAATATGAATATCGATTCACTATTTGGGTAAAGAAGTCTTCTTATAATACGATTTTTTTTTTTTGAATACGTTTAATAAAATTACAATCTTTTTCAAACAAATCCTTATTGTAAAATTTATTGAAGAACTAAATTACCCAAATGAGTTGTCTCCCCTCTCAATTCTCTTTCCTACTCCCTAAAGAAAAGAAGGAAACATAAAGTATGATGGTGTTGAGTTGAGGGGACCATTTACATATACAA